>UELU01106546.1:0-13534 GCA_900490025.1 Megastigmus dorsalis
TTATGATATAACTAAGCTATCCAGTATTTGTCAAACAGGAAGCAATAATCAATTTTTGGTGTAAGTTAGCTCAGCTAGCTGTTCAATTGTTCCTGTGTCCCTCCGCGCTCGGTGCAGGCGTACGCGCGACTGCGGGCGACGAGCGCCACTCCCCACCTCTTTGCGCTGCTCCATTCCACCTTTCGCCGCCGATACTGCCGTCCGCTATAGTCGCCCGCTGATTGGCTCATCTTCTTAACTTTTAACAATTAATAACTCGGAAACTAATTGTCGGATCGAAAAACGAGAACTATACGTTATTCTTAGAATTTTGAGATCTATCGAATGGTATATGTCCTGTTATCCGAAATTAATCCATCCTGTATATAATTGATTATTGTTAATAAACAAACTCGCAACAATATTCGCAATTAAAAGTTTATATTGCGCTCATTGTTTAAAACAATCTTTTTTCTTATTTCTAGTTATTTTATATGCTTCTAAAATATAAACTAAATATATAACTAAATAAACATTAGTTAAAATACGCTGTGAACAATACATACGTTGTTTATAACTGAAAAGTCTCTTAATAATAGACATACGTTAAATAAATGTAAAATGTAACCATTTGAATTTATACTTTACATGGCATTTCAAAATATGGCATAGTTTAATTTAACATAAGTTATAAAAAATATAATTTTCTAAATAAATTGATTTTTCCTAAAATAGCGGGATTTTCCTGATTAAAAATTGGCTTAGTAATAGCATTCCGCAATATTGTTCGATTTGTTATATAAAAAGTTGGCATATTTGCTCAAATTGCTGAGATATTGAATTTAAATGGTTCTCATAAATACGTTACTGACTTGGTCAAAATGGGATTGCCAAACGTTGACATGGGGGGGGGGGGGGGGGGGGGGGGGACGGAGCGCTCGTGCCTTTTTCCGATGCCATCGTCGTGATCGTGTCTCGGTGTAACCTTAGATAGTAAATTGTCGTGGAAACCGAAGGTTGAATCTATAACGAAAAAAGTAATTACAGCCCTTTACATCATGTCCACTATACATCATTTTTAATTGTGTGAGTGTATTTAATAGCGTGAGTGGGTGCATGTGTGCAATGAGTGAATGTTTAAATTTTAGAATACAGTTGACTCATAGATATAGACCGTTTGATTAACCTGGGACGGTTCTCTCTTGGGTCAGATCATACCTGCTGGGACGGTCTCAATGTGTTATTACAAAGGGGTCTGGTATATTTACTTTCACTGACACCACCTTGGGCGTTCTGCAGGGCTCTGTTCTGGGACCACTGCTTTTTAGTCTGTGCATCAATGAATTGAAAGACCTATTCGGTCTAACAACTGCCAGGCACATCTTGTATGCTGATGATCTCTAGGTGTATGTGCAGGTGGCGAGGGCTGAATTCCTGGAGGGGGTTAGTCGCTTCTCTGCTGTAGCGAGGCTGGTGTTTGAGTGGGCGGAGAGTGCTGGCTTCTGCCTTAATGCGGGCAAGACGCTGACGATGGTCTTGGGCACAGGTCGATACATCAATGAAATATTTAATGCTGAGGTACCACGTATTGACTTGGAAAATGGTAAGCTTATACCATTCTCTAACGAGGTTGTAAGCCTTGGTGTTACGCTGGACAGCAAGATGTCGTAGAGACCGCATGTTGACTCGGTTACAAGGAAGGTCAATAAGACACTGTATAGTCTTCGATTCATCGCCTCTTACACCACTGAGCCTCTACGCAGAAGGCTGGTAGAAACTTTGGTCCTTCCTCACTTGGATTATTGCACGGTGGTAAGTTTTGATGCATCGGCGGAGCAGAGATTACGTCTCCAGAGGTTGCAGAACTCCTGCATAATATTAGGTATTAGAACTGATGAGCACATCACACCCTACAGGAGTAAACTCGGCTGGCTGAGGACGGACACTCGCAGAGTTTACTTTCAATCAATCATTATATACAAGATTCTGAGACTCAATACGCCAGAGTACTTGGCAGCCCTCTTCAGGAATTACCAGCCCAGAGTACCTAAACGGGGTGATGTACAGGATTTGTCAGTGCCGGCCATGTGGACGGAGACCGGCGTTACATCCTTTCATTCGGACGAATCTCAATCCACGGCTTCCCTGGACCGCTCCCGCACGTTGGTGCAGTTTGTGAGGTGGTGCACACCTCAACTCAAGTAAGTTTCTCTTCGCAATATCTTTGCAAAATTTTTGAGGTTAGGCTCCCCACTTGACCGCGAAATTTTCGCCAGCGAATTCTCATCGCTTTTCAAACACGTGAGTGCAAAATTTTCACCGGGCCAGTTAGTACCACTGTTGCTGTCCTCTTCGGCAACCTTCGCAGCACTTGTCACTTGACACTTCTCACAACTTTTCCGCGAAGCTTCCAGGAAATTCACTTGACCGACTGACCTCCAGATCTCTGCCCAGGTGTTCATGACTAGGCATACGTGCCCGGTCTGCTCAAAAGAGGTGTCTCGTAAGGCTGGGCCGGCGGTGCCCTGCATTATCTGCCTCAACCTTCTTTACGTGTCCTTCTGTGACGTAGTGTGGTTTGTCTCTTCTCGAGAAGTGCGTTGCTGCACTCCGATACCCGCATCGCTGCAGCCTCAGCCCGCCGACCAGTACTCGCCCATTACCAGCTCTGTTGCCTCAAAGAAGCGCCAAGCCTCGCCTATCTCGCCATCCGAGGAGCAAGTCGCAAAGTATTTTCGCTCCTACTCCAACCCATCAGGCTTTTCGCTGAGCCTGTCCTCGTCGCTCTCAGCATCCGACACGATGTGCGCGACTGCACCTGATTGGTTCACTACCTGGGCAACTGGACTCAGCGTCAGGATCGCGGGCCTTCAAAATGGTGTCTCTACCATCATGTCGGACATTCGCACTCTCTGGTCAAACGTTCGGTCCGTCCAGGCAACATGCGCGAGCTCCACGCGTCACACACAGACTCGCTCAGAGCCATAAACGACATAGACGCCCGTATTGCGGCGGTCGAGCTTCGCCCGACCACTCTTGAACGGCCGCGCTTCAGGGGCAGAGAGGGATTCGACACCTACGAGATTCTCCTCTCCGGAATGAGAAAAAAGCATTCCAAAGGAGACAGATTTTTACCACATCCACGCGGTTGTCTCTAGGTGATGCTAAGAGTAAAAAAATGTACATACATTTGCAAAGATACACATATATATGCATAGAGAGAAAAAACGAAGGAGATAGAAAGGGAAAAAGAACAAAGAAAGACGCCTGACCGTAGGTATACGTGTTTTTGTACATAAATATTATGCTCTTTTTTGCCAAAATGAAGGATAAAATTATTTTTTCTCTAAAACTATAAACCTTCCCAAAAAGTTTTTAGAACAAAAATGTCTTAGAATTAGTCAAGGAATATTTTCAAATTTTTTTCAGAATTTTTTTTGACATTTTTGAAAAATTGGATTTCCCGAATTTCCCAGAAAATAAAAAATTGTCTCTGATAATTCTTAAAAAATTTGAGAGTATTCCTTGACTAATTCTAAGACATTTTTGTTCTAGTGAACTTTTTGCTAAAGTCCATAGTTTTCGAGAAAAATATAGATGAAGTTTAAACAAAAAAATTTTTTTTCAGCCTCCATTTTGTAAAAATAGGGTTATTTAAAATTAATATAAAAATTTTCTGTTAAACTTCAACTGCCATGATCACCTCTGATCATAATTATAAGAGTTAATCTTTGCGGTATCATTGCAAAAAAAAATCCGCAAAAAATTTTTTTCGGAAATTTTCACGTTTTTTATGTTTAAATCGGCCATTTTTTTTCTTGAGATTAAATCGTAATTCCGACTACTGATTCTGAAAGAGCATGACATTTCACGTCGGAATATATGAAAACAGAATTTTTTCAAAGCCGATAACATAAGAAATAATCACATTGAATACTTACTCGAAATTTGGGCCGTTTGGGCGTTAATGGGTTAATAAAGATGGCCTCAAGCCAGACCCGAAATTAGTGAAAGCCATAAAAAATTTCCCCAGACTCGTCACTATAGATGACTTACGTCGATTCCTAGGATTAGTAAATTTTTATAGAAAATCGACACCTCAGGTGGCTGAAACACAACACCACCTACACGCGCTAGTAAAAGGTAACAAGAAAAAAGATACAACTCCGGTAGTTAGGAATGAAAACGCGGAAAAGGCCTTTCTTTAAAAACGACATCATAAATACTGTCGACTTAGCATATCCGTGTGAACACTCGGAATTGCGCGTTACTACAGACGCGTCTGACTTCGCCAGTGGCTCTTGGCAGCCACTGGTATTTTTCTCCAGGAAATTTACTCCACCTTAGACGCGCTATTCTACGTAATACCGTGAATTGACTGCCATCTATGAGGCACTTAAGTATTTTAACTATCTTTTTGAAGGCCGCAGTTTCAAGATCTATACTGACTATAAACCGCTTGTTTATGCGCAAGCACAAAATCCGGACAACTGTCCATCCATTCGCGCGCGTAGACTATCGTATATCGCACAATTTAACACGGAAATATGATATTTGCGAGTTGAAGACAATATTGTAGCCGATTCATTATCTCGTAAAAATACTTCTAGTGCCAACCATCTCTGATTGGCGAGATGAAGCATCGGTCGGTGAACCCTTCGTTAAAAGAACCCTCGCATCTATCAGTGCTTTCCACTTTCCAACCTTTTTGACCAATGAAGTTTCTATCAGAACTTGACAAATACGTCGCGCTTATGAAACCTAGTAGCATGAATTTAATATGTATCATTTCGCAAGCGCTGGAAGATTCCGCCCAGGAATGGTGGTATCTCCATCAAGATGATACCGAAAATTATCAAGATTTTTGAAAAAGATTTAAAGAACGCTATTGGAACGCGGCCGTGCAGCGAACAGCTAAACGTAGAGTAGAATTCGGAGAATACCACCCAAACGGGAAATTCAATCGCGTTAACAACGCGACATACGTTTTTGGACTGGCAAAAGAACTCGAGTTGGGATATACCGAGGCCGAATTCGTGCAAAAAGTCTGTGACCATTTCGATAAAGAAATAAGGTACGCGCTTATTGGGCAACAAGTAAAAGATAAAATTAACTTATTTAAAATCCTCGCTGATTACGATCACGACGATGTAAAAAGTTAAAAATCGGATAGATCCGCTAATAAAAACGCGAACGCAAATATGTTCCAAACGCGAAATGCAGAGTTCGTACAGGGGGGGGGGGGCAGAATCCCCAAAATCGATATTATAATAAACCATAGAACAAAGAAATAATAGCTGCTCAAATAAAAACGTGAACGCAATTCAAAGCTCGCAAACAAGAGCGTCGCGAAACAGTCATAAACGAGATTCGGCAGAAATATTGGATTACCAAGCTACGCGTTTCCGTCAAGTCCGTGGTAAACGCATGTCAACTCTGCCGGCTACGCCGTGCGAAACCTCTTCCGCCGCAGTTAGGCGATTTGCCAGATGCCCGCCTGGAGCATTATCAACGCCCGTTCTCCTTTTGCGGGGTAGACTATTTCGTGCCAATGTATGTGACCATCGGAAGGAGACTCGAAAAGTGATGGGGCGTTTTGTTTACATGCTTAACCACCCGGGCCATACACCTGGAGCTCGCTCACTCGTTGTCCACTAACTCAACTATAATGACCCTACGGAGAATGGCGTCTCGACGGGGTCAGCCAGCTGAGATACATTGCGACAACGGTACCAACCATCGGGATGCTGACACGGACTTGTGATATGCTATGGAAGAGTTGGAACCCGAGGTCGTCGAAAAGGCGTCGTATTATCGAAGCGTATGGAAGTTCATACCACCCGGCACGCCGCACATGGGAGGCAGCTGGGAAAGCCTGGTGCAAAGCATAAAAAAGCCATTGCGAGCGACCTTGAACTCGAGGGCACCGAAAGAGGAAGTACTGCTCACGTTGCTAGCTGAAGCGGGTTGGAATATACAGTTAACTGTCGGATACTAACCCACATCTCACCTGATCCAAAGGACCCCGAAAGTCGCACGCCAAATCATTTTCTATTGGGCTCGTCTTCCGGTGGCCCGACGTTGGGAAAATTCGACACCGCAGATCTCTGTTCACGGAAGCAATGGCGAGTGTCACAAGCGATGGCAGACATGTTTTAGAAGCGGTGGATGAGAGAATACTTACCGACGTTGTTAGCGCGCAGGAAGTGGCTGAAAGAGAGCGAAGCCTTAAAGATCGGCGATATTGTATTGGTCCTCGATGCGCAAGTGCCAAGGAATTCCTAGGTAACGCGTGAGATAGAAGAGGTATATCCGGAAAAATGTTGGTAGGATTCCATATAGCACTCACTCCTGATGCAATATTTTAACAATGTTGTTTCAGGAGATTGGCAAGACTCGTTAATATTGCAGCAATATTACAGAAATTTTTAAAACTACGCTACAATATTGCTCGACTATATGGTTGCCGTTTTTCCATTATTTCGCAATTTTCATTTTCTGTAGAATTGTTTTTGTAACCTATTCAATATTGCAGAAATATTCTTCGAATATTGTGAGATACTATATACATGTTTTGGGTATACTATATTACTTTTCACTATTACCGGTTTAAATATTGATAAATAACATTGTAACAGCATTCCGTAAATATTATTTTACACTGAGTAAATATTCAGACAACATAAAAATTATTTTTCCTGAGAGCCGGACCCAATATTGTCAAATAATTTTTCAGCAACAATTCGTCAATATTATTAGACACTGTCTGAATATTTAGACTATATTATATGATTTCGCCCTGATACCGTATTGAATATTGTGAAATAATATTGCAGGTACACTCCACCAATATTATTAAATCCTTTGCAACTATTATGACTATATTATCTGATTTTCCCTAAAAGCTGATCTAATACTGTAAAATAATATTCCATCAACATTCCTTCAATATTATTAGACACTGTCTGAATATTTTACCTATATTATATGACTAGCACCCCCCGTCGCGGCTTCACCCGCGCTATAACGCATAGATGTAATATAATAATTGTTTTATAATGTTTTGCTTTTTTAATGATAGATTTATAAAATTTCTGAGTATATGACATTATTTGTTACGTTTTTATTTTCTGGTAACAAAATAAACTGATTTCTAGAGTTACCAGTCCTTGAGAGTCCCACGTATAATTGACCGTGAGAAAAACAATCTGATCGTAAATCAATTCAGATTGTTGTTATGCTAAGGTTTCGAAGCTATAACAATGACTTCTTTAAGATAAAGTGTTTTCAAAAACATCCAATAAGGTATGGAAATTTTCATTCTACTTGATTTTGAGACTTATGTTTCTTTCAAGAAATAAAAATTCTTATCGTAGCTTGATAAGTGTGTTAATTAACTTCCTCTAGGAATAAGATTCTGTTTCAAACCTATGATCTTATACAATTTAGGTTTAAAGATCAGACAATGTCTTGTCAGAAATGAAATACCGCAGTGCAAAATTCTTGGTGAACTCTGAAATTTTGTAAGGCCGAATAGCAGGTGTACATACCGAATAGCTCAGCACCTACATTTAGGAATTCTTTTGCGATGTAGAAAGCAAGATATATTGCCGAAACATTTAGTTAATTCTGCTAGATTTTCAAATTACTCTGTATTTCGTAGCTATTCGTGCAAACAATTAGCTCACAGTTTGAACAAAAGCGTCTCGTTAAAATTACTTAAATTAGAAATCGAAGATTTACACATTCATATCTGTTTTGTTACAAAACGTTTAAATATGTTAGTAAATAAAGTTAATAAACTAAATGTTGATAATCAATGCATAGATAAATTTTTGAAGTATACTGAAGAAAGAAGTTTAAAAATCTATCATAAAGTTAGTTCAAATCTAGATAAAAAATTTAAGTGTTTATTAGATAATCAAAAAAAGTTTCCTGAAAATAATCATGTTACTGCAAATAATTGGGTTAAAAACTTGTCAGATGTGGAAATTCCAGAGTATGTTTATGAAAGTACTTCATTGGGCCCAAAATATAATGTTAAAGAAGAATTGAATAAAAAAGATGTTGTAACAATTATTAAAAATGTAGAATAGAATTTGAGCAGTATAGATATTCATGACAATATTAAAATGAACTACGGATTCGTTGGTTCAAAACTTAAAACAAACTGTTAACAATACGATCATATTTCTAGTCAAGAGAGGGAATTTACAAAAAAACTGTCAAAAACAAAAGTTTTTCTTAAGGAGAACCCACAAATATTTTTTACACGTGCAGACAAGGGTAATTTATGAGTTTGTATGAATGTTTCTGATTATAATAAGAAAATGGAGGCTCTTTTACATAATAAACATATTTATAAAGTAGTAAAAAGGAATCCTCTAAAAACTTTGCAAACAAGGGTTTATGCAATTTTATCAAGATTAAATTATAATAACTATTTAGAGTGTAAGTTTTCCAAAATCCAATTAACACAAACAAATACAGTTTTATCAAAGGCATATCGATTACCAAAAGTACATAAAACAGACATCCGTCTTACAAGGAAGGTCTCCCAACCCGACCTCACCGATTTCAATATTCTTTTGATATGTTGTAGTTCATAAAAAAATAAGTAACACGTGTTTTTTTTATCGGCGGAAACATTGAGGGGGTGAAATCCGCCCTCGAAATCCACCCCCAAAAATGGATTTTGCAATATATCTAAGGTTCTAATTGATATTTTACAATGAAACCAATTTCATTTCACCTCTCATATAAATACAGAACTAGCGCATGCAGTTCCGACCATGAGGGTTGCAACCCTTTTTTTTTAAATTGGAATTTCTACCTTTTTGTGAATTTTTTTATGAAAAAAGATTTAAAATGAGCCAAGAAAAATTGGAAAAAATATTATCGAGGATTGGATACGAAAATAAAGTTGACCTGTTCGAGATTATTTTTCAAACCTCCCTTAAGGATGTACAAGCGATACTTGAGGTTCAAATCAGCAACTATTCGAAAAACATTAGATAATATTACTTTTACATGAAAGTGGTATATTTTGAATAACCATACGTTGTAAGTAACTTAGTAAAACATCAACAACGTTATTATTATGTTTGTATCAACAATAGATCAATAGGTTAAGGAATACAAAATTTCCAAATTCGTTTTTTCCAAGTTTAATCTACAATTATTGTTCGATTCTAAAATTTATGTGTTCAATTTGTTAGTTTTCGAAAACTTGAGCGATCCACTGTCAGTTAAATTGTTTTTTCATTTTTAAAATTAGTATCGTCATAAATTAGTTATACAGTCGCATTAGCTATGTTAGTTAGATATTGTCTTAACAAATTTTGAAAATGAAAAAACAATTTAACTAACGATAGATCGCTTAAGTTTTCGAAAACGAACCAAATGAACTCATAAATTTTAAAATCAGGCAATAATCGCGGATTAAACTTGGAAAAAACGAAATTGAAAATTTTGTATTCCTTAACCTATTGATCTATTAGTTGATATAAAAATAATAATAATGTTGTTGAAGTTTTATTAAGTAAAGAATAAGTTACTTACAACGTATGGTCATTCAAAATATGCCACTTTCATGTAAAAGTAATATTATCTAATGTTTTTCGAATAGTTGCTGATTTGACCCTCAAGTATCGCTTGTACATCCTTAAAATGGAAAAACCACCCCCAAAAAATTTTTTTCGATGTACTACAAGTTCTAGTTGATAATTTACTATGAATTACATTGCGCATTACTTCTAATGCAAAAATACAAATTACACATGTAGTTCCGAACATGAAGGATTGAAACCTTTATATTTTAAATCGAAATTTCTGCCTTTTTGTGCTTATTCTTGTGAAAAAACAATTAAAATGAGACAAAAAAATTGATTGGTATTATATACAGGAAAGTTAAATTATTGAGAAACATATTAATTCAGGTAAGAAAACTAATTGTGAGTAAAATAAAAATTATAAATGAAAAAATTATAGAGTTCATAATTATTCAGATAGGAAAACCAATTGTGAGCAAGATAAAAATTATAAGTGAAAAAATTATAGAGTTCATAATTATAATCAATAAAAGCTTACCGTATATTTTCCAAAATTCAACGCTTCTAATAAGAAATATAACATTAATTTTAAGATACTTTGTAGAAGAAATTCTATCAATGATTTTGCGACGAACCTTTTTTCCGCGGTATAGAGATTTTTTAATTCATTTTTGTTAATATTCGATTCATTTTGTTAATATTTTTTTTTTTTTGTTAAAATTTTGTTAATTGCCATTATAGATACTTGTGTGCGTGTGTGTGTGTTTGTAAAGATGAATATAGCTGTTCCATTGCGTGAAACTACGTCGCATTCTTGCATGTATATGACAATATTATTCGAATTTTATTTATATCTTACAATAAGCTGCTCTGACGGCATCCAGTTGTTTTCAAGTTTGCTGACAATGAGTAAGCTATTCTTTACTAGTAGCCACTAAAATGTTCTTGTTGTTGGACGTATTTTATTGACTTACTATTAAACAGATAGCATAGTTTACGCGACGTAGATATTAATAAAAAAATAATTCATTATTTCATATTTCTTACCTGCTACGTAAGTATTTTTTTTATTTTAAGATTATTTTGTTTATGCAAGAGAATCCACGAATTTCTAATTTTAGCTATCGAAATAAATTGAAAATATAGTGATTGTGACGATTTATTAATGAAAAAAAAATTTATTAGTACTAAATGAATGATTTTTTCGATGCTTACTGATACATATTTAGTTAAAACAAATAATAACTACCAATTGTATTGATTAACTAATTAATTAAAACAGTAAAAAATACGAAATATTCTGTCCACTAACTTATTTTGCAAGAAGAATAATTTATGGAATGAAGCTATTAATTATAATTATATTAAATAATTATTTACCATGGACAAATAAATTATATTTTTCATTATGCATTTTATAGTTCTAGCATAAATAAAGTTTTTTCAAAACAAATTCATATGAAATAATCCATTTTTTAATTTGCAACTTATTGTTATTCTTACTGATTTTCATTAATATTGACATTATTTCGTAGTTTTATTTGTTTAATTACATATCAAGATAATTATTTATCGTTATTAACTCTCTAACGCCTGAACAGCATATTTTTTCATGAAAAGTTTGACTTCAAATTTTTTTCCTAAAATACCTTTTCCATTACTTACGAGATTGTTCTTGTGAATGCCGTGGTTGAAATTACTGATCAAGTGCTATAAACAATAAATATTTTGAGGCTATTTTTAAAAAGTCATGAATTTTCAGATAAAATTTATTTTGAAAGTGTATTTTCTTCTTAAGAAAATAATATATGTATATATGTATATGTATATGTAATTAATATTTTATTATTAAATTTTTTTCATTTCAGATTTAAAAATGAAAATCAACCCTCTAAATGTTTTAAATTTATTATTAGCTTACTTTCAAACTCTACACATACCTGAAAGTGAGACAAGTTATAAAGAGATTAAATTGTCGGAAACAATTAAAAGCATTTTAATAGATTCAGTAAATGATTTCAATGAGGTTGATATGATCGTTGAAGATACATTGGATTTTCAAGAAGACTACAAAGATCATGATGCAAAAATAGTAGAGGATGAAGTTCAACAACACATTCCTGACCCTTTCGATGCGCCCACAGATTACTGTACAGAACAAAATGAAAATATTATTTTTGAATATAAACAAAGAGCCGTGGAATACTGGAGAAGTAGCAAAAAAAAAAGAAAAATCTGAGCTTTGAAAGTGTACATCAAAAATTTAAATAAGTTAGATCTTTGAGTCAGTTGAAACGTTGGGCTCACACACTTAATAAAGGTAGTACTTATAGAGAGAAAATTGCAAGAATTTGTCAGCACACTCTGGATAATATTAAAGCATCTCTAGACGCTGGCTACATTATTCATGATCGTGTTCTATATCGATGGACATTACAAGCTCAAAAGGACATAGGCTCAGAAGACGTAAGATTTAAGGCTTCGAAAAAGTGGCTTTCGAAATTCAAGACAGCTCATAGAATAGTATCCCGGAAAGTAAATAAGTTTGTAACCGAGAAAACAATAGAAAGTAATTCAGAACTAATTACTAAAGCAAATGCATTTATTGCTGACGTTAAAGCAGGCATAGGAGTAGTTGGTATTCATAATGTGTATAATTCTGATCAGAGCGAATTCCAACTAGAAATTCACTCCGGAAGAACGCTAGCAGTGGAAGGAGAAAAACAAGTACAGTGTTTAGTACAGTCAGTTTCATCGACAACGCACAGTTATACTATACAGCTACTTATATCAGCTGCAGGAGAATTAGTATCACCACTCTTTTTAGTTTTGAAGGAAGCTAGCGGTGAGTGTGGACCTGTTGTTGAAACCAGTTTATTTAAACCGGAAAACGTATACGTAGAAGCATCTAAATCTGGAAAGTTGACCACAGGTATATATATTTTCATCTAGTTACAATTAACGTCATTATAAATGAATTTACAAATCAGATTTTTAATTTTAGACCTCTTTCAAATATGGCTGCAAAAAATATATTTCCCCAACGTAGGCTCCACTACGATGCTGTTACTTGACTCCTGGAGCGGTCATTGTGATAGAGTTATAGAAGAGACGATACCGAGCAATAAAATTATAAATGTCAAAAAAATACCGACTGGGACAACGGAAAAAATTCAGCCACTTGATGTTTATGAATTTCGCATATGGAAGAACTTTGTCCGGCAATTTTCAGATACTGTAACATTGATGAATTATGATTTGACTTTACATAAAAGAAATGACATTATTAAACTTCAGTCATTAGTCCATAACCAACTATCTTCACCAAGATATACTAATCTTTTTAAATATTCCTGGTTCAAGAGTGGTTACATCACTGAAAAACCAGAATATTTTGATAATCCTGCTGCTTATGGTTTCGGTGATTCCTGCAATACACATTGTGAAATAGAAGGGTGCAAAAATGTGGCTATTATACGTTGTAATGGTGCCAAAAATCATTATGTTTTAAGCACTTTTATGAAGAATATCATTATTGTAAGAAGTATATACAATAAATAATTTCTCATTTTCTTGAGTTTTTTTAATTGGAAGCAGGATGTATTCTAATGTCGTATATAAGAAGTACGTTACCATTTTTATGCATTTGAAAATTCTATACTTGACATTTTACAATTTTTTTTTACTTTATTTTACGAAACATCAAATCAACTCTATTAAGAATTAACTCTATTTTGATACACATAAATCTTTCCCGAGATCAACATCCACAGAGGGTTTGCATAAGTACAATATTTTACAATTCAGTTCGATTTTTAGGGGGTGGCTTTTCCATTATGAGAGTGGATTGAAGAATAATTTCGAATAGGTTCACTTTATTTTTATACTCAATCGACGAAAATACTTGTTCCAATTTTTTTGTCTCATTTTGATTGTTTTTTCATAAGAATAAGCACAAAAAGGCAGAAATTTCGATTTAAAATATAAGGGTTTCAACCCAACCC
>UELU01106564.1:0-10768 GCA_900490025.1 Megastigmus dorsalis
TCCTTGTTTCTTATGTTTGTGGGATAGTCGTGATCGTAAGAATCATTACGTCAGGAAAGTATGGACTCAAAGAACTTCGTTTCAGGTTCATTCGATGAATGTAATCCGTGAAGCTCTGGTGGACCGTAACAGAATACTGCTTCCACCCCTACATATCAAACTAGGCCTAATGAAGCAGTTTGTTAAAGCCCTATCTAAGGAAGGTGAATGTGTCCAGTATTTAAAACAACAATTCCCAAAACTATCTGAAGCAAAATTGAAAGAAGGCGTTTTCGATGGGCCACAAATTAGAAAGATGCTCGGAGATGATAGTCTTATTGAGCACATAAATGATAAAGAAAAAGCTGCATGGAATAGTTTTAAAGGAACTGTAAAAGATTTCCTGGGCAATAAAAAAAGTGAAAACTATAAAAAAATAGTAGCTGAAATGGTTGATAATTTCGGGGCGTTAAAGTGCAATATGAATTTGAAATTACATTTTCTTGACTCTCACATTGACTACTTCCCAATCAACTTAGGAGCTTACAGTGAAGAACAAAGAGAGTGATTCCATCAAGACATCAAAGAGATGGAAAGACGGTATCAAGGGCGATGGGATGTCAATATGATGGCAGATTTCTGCTGGAACTTAAAGAGAGAAGCAGAGAAAAAAGGTGTGAAACGCAAAAGGAAACCACTCCTTAGATCGTTTTGTGATAAACGAGTCCGGTATAGCAAAAAAAAATTAAGTGAGAAAGATGCTCTTTTAGAGTATGCATTTCAAAAACATGTAAATATACTGGTTTACTTTGTTTGCAATGCATTTTCTGGATTTAACTTTGACCTGACCATGACCCTGACCTGATCGGGTCAAATGACCTCGGATTCGGAATCAGCGACTTCGAAAACGTATAGATATCATGGTGGTATCTTTCGCACATACAACTTTTTTTTGTTCATGGGGCTGTGTAATTAGACATTTAAGTATAACCTATTTAAATTTCGGAAAAAGTCCGTGAAAACATTTGCTGAAATTCTGTTACCAAACTCTATTTTTAAATATTTGCCTAAAGGATATGTAATAAGTACATTTTAAATGTTTTATAATATTTGAAATACATAAAGTTCAGTAATCAGATATGCAGTACATTTGTCTTTAACAATAGCAATTTCTTATTGTCTCATCATTTTCATGTTTGTTAATTTAAATACCGCACAAACTTAGTTGATCAGAAATTGTGTCCGTAGCGGTATACAGCAGGATTTTATATGAAAAATTGTAGGGATATCAAATAAAATAATATAATATTTATAAAAAATTTCACAAAAAATATTGTAAACAAAACCTTAATAATCACGTGCTATGCGACGGGTTTTAAATTTATATTTCATTATCGAAATAAATCGACACACTCATTCATACTAAAAAAAATCATATCCCGAAACATAGCGAATGTCGGAAAATTCCATCGCTCACGAATATATTCCAACATTTTTTGCAATAAAGCGACGATTTTCGTTTATTCCTTCCCTTATACACACACCCACACGCATTCTTCTTTCACGTAAACGAGAAAAACATGCAAATGAACCGAGCGCGCTGCACTCTCTATACATACTTCAAAGCCAGCAACAAAATAAAAGAATAGAAGTGAAAGAAAAACAAGACCAGACTAGCGGTGTGCCACCGATAAAAGATGGTTCGCTCATGGATCCCAACCCCCGTGGTCATGAATGACGTTTTTTTCCGTCTCCACCGTTCCTGCACATGTGCTCTGCATTAAGGAACGCGGAAGGGCGCAGCCAAAAGAGCGACAGAGGCAGACGCTGGTAGGCCGTATAATGTTTTTAATTAGCAATTAGCAAGCTAACACATTAATTTCCGGCTCGTCTGTTGCGGCGTTTTGTCGAGGCTCGACGGGATGCAGTAAATGCAAATAGCTCCGACGTACGCACCTATACATGTACGCGCTGCACGCACACATTCAGAGACACGCATGCACGGAGGGGGTTCAGATCAATTGATTGAATTGACTCGACGCCCGCACACCGCGCGCACCGGCAATTTCGCCATTTACGCGGTCCTACCTCGATATCCATATAGGTTCTCATTCTCTCTCTCTCTCTCTCTCTCTCTCTCTCTCTCTCTCTCTCTCTCTCTCTCTCGCTCTGTATATCCTGCCGCTTCATTACGCCGCGAGTCTCTCGTCCACCTGCACGTATATATATACATACACGAGGCAGAAAAAAAACGAGGATGAGAGGCCAGCAGCTTTGTTATCTAGGACCGATCTAGTTTTACGATTCTTTTTTAGGCTTTCTTCCCTTTTTTGGGCAGTGCGAATAGAACGATTTGGCGCTTTCTCCCTTTTTTTTAGTTGTTGCTTTTGCATATTTGTTTATTCAATACGGGATTATTCCGGGAGGCCATTTTTTTGGACCTGAGTCGAAAAAAGATGGAGCAGAGATTTTTTCTTTCCTCTTTTTTTTAATTAAGGGACGGTCGAATTTTTTTGTAGATTTTGTGAATTTTTAATCGCCTTTGTGTGCCCAAACTGAATTTTAAAAACAGTATAAAAGAATTTAGTAGACTTTTAACAATAGTGAAAAAAATACTTCTTCATCAATCGTAATACAATAAATATAGATCCTGTAAAATTTTGTTACTAAAACATTTTTATTTTGAGAATACGCAAATTTGCTTTTCCTTTTAAAACGAATTTCATTTTGCAGAAATGCCTTAGAGTATGTATGCACGCATCTGAAGTACATTTCGTACACTTATCCTCAAAAGTTTCGGAACTGGCAGCCATCACAACATCAAATTATTAAAAAATAACCCTGATCAAAATAGACTACGATGAGAGAGAGAGAGAGAGAGAGAGAGAGAGAGAGAGAGAGAGCAGAGGATGAGAATTCCAAATGCATGTTGCAGTGGCTACTTAGCCCTCCAGAATAAACAGAATGCACGCGAATGCGACGTAGAGAAAGAGGGAGGCAGACTGGCGGGGCCGGAGGTCAACCAATTGGAGTGTGCAACGACCATGCCGCTGGCAGTTTCCCGTTTGCGGGCTACTGTGTGGTGCGAATTGAACGGCGCTCGAGCGTTTATTAGGAGGCCGTTAGAAAAGCTGGAAAAGACCCGACTCCAAGTGCTCGAACGTTTCAACGAATGCTTTTGACTTTGGCAGTCATTTTCGAAGTCAAGCTTTTCTTCAATGGTAGGAACCCCCATTGTTTTTCTTCGGTTCTTTCTCTTCGTTTTCTCTCATTGCGCCGCAGTACCATTATGCCTGGACTATCAAGAGGTGACTTGCCTCCTTCTCTTCTTTTTGCACGCGACTCCACAAGATCATTCTTTTATAAGATGCCTCTTTTCTTGATGAAGGAAGACGATGACGCCCAAAAGAAAGAAAGTTTTCCTCTTGCTCTTTTCTCTTGCTTTTTTTTCTTATTATCGATTCTCACTTTGCATTGCTTCTCCCGACAATTAATCTCGGGTAACAAATTGGCGTGTTTGTCGATAATGAGGCAAATGCCTTAAAGGAGGAAATAAGTTTTATTGCTATAGCTCAATGGCAAAGTAGAATATTCATTACGCTGACTTTAATTGAGTTCTGCGTATTAATTTGTAACATTCAAGAAATTCCGACGAAAAACACAAAAGAGTACAGTCAAACTCTTAAGAGAATAAGTTTTTGAATAAACAAACATTTACAGTGAAGTTTGCTAATACAACTTGAATTAATTTATAGCGCTTTTTAAATTATATACGAACCTATTGATTTTTCGCAAAATTAATTTATTCTTAACAAAAATTGTAGTTTGCAAATGTATACATAAACAATCACTGAATCGACGTCAGTTAATAATTTTTGGCGCGTTCATCGCCTATTGCATTAAGTTCTTATTACCGGAAAATTAATCGTTAATTAGATTTCCATCGCATATAGCGTCAACGGCAGAAGCATTTACGGCTGCAAAAGCAGCGATTTCAAAAGCTCAATAAACCGATGAGAGCGGCCCACGCGCGCGCTCAGAGTTAATTATTATCTAATTCAGACGCTTGAAAAATAACCTTCCGAGAACAGCCGTGCAAACAATAAACATTTGTGCGTTGACTCGACGAAATTCACTGAATAATTCTGACAAAGTCCTCATAATTATCGAATCTTGCACAGAGTGTGTTTGTTAGTGCGTGCGTTAAAAGAAAGGATATTTTGTTGAACATCTTGATATTTTATAATCGCATTTACAAACGTTTACAAAAACTTGAACTTATTTAACTTTTCTTTAATGCCACGTCTTTCATATTATTTTTTCTATTTTAAAATTAATAAAGATATTTGTAGAAAATAATGCGAAACGCAAAAGTATGAATCTTATCAAGCATAATGAAAATATCATTAAAGTAATGGAATTTTTAGACAGCATTACGATGTCCTGAAATTACACTTTTTACTCATGAATATTGTGTCGCGCAACAGGGAGGCGAGTGTTTAGAGATAAAAACAATTTTTTGGTCTCCCGATCTATTCTTTTTTTTTTTTGAGATATCCTTTTTTACTTTCGACAGTTAAAAAAATGGGTTTTATATTCAGAGCCTTTTAAAAAGCTTTTAGTATTCGTAATTGCTGGCTATTCGAAAATACACGAGAGCAACGCCATGTGCCGTCCATTGTGCATTTACACTTTCCTCGACGCTGTCACACATATTCGAAATTTAAACCAACACGAGACGCACGCGAGCGCTAACGCATAGAAACGCTTTTCGAACTAATCACCTATTTTTTCCTCTCTTTTATGCTCCCCCAAAAAACATTTCGCATGAAATTACGCTGGCTTGATTTACGTCATGTTGGCCAATAAACCCCAGAACGCCATTCAACGTGATGAAGTTTTTTGTGTGTATTTAAAGATAAAAATATTTAACATTATTATATTTAGAATTGTTGACGTTTTAGTTCACTACACAAGTACAAGGTTGGTGAATGCATACTTTGTTTAAAAATTATTAAGTAATCTACAAAAATAAAAGGAAAATTTTGTTTGAACATCCTAATTGAGACCCGCGGCAGTTCGACACAATAAATTCACATTATCTTATGAAAAAAAATTTCGAAAATAAAATATACTCTTGATCCCTACGAGCCAAAATTTTTGGTTTTATTAAAAAGCACAAATGGCTGACGTTTCATAATAATCGTCTTCAGAGCTACATATCAAATTTTACACAGTTTTATATTTATTTTAATAATTATGTCGCCAATAACCGTTACTAATTATTGCACCCACCAAAAATTAATTTAGAAAGTACTTTGTTGAACATAATTTATAGATACTCGTGTTCATTAACAAAGTTATCTTTAAAAACAATTATTTCGCACTGTTAATATTTTTGAAATGTCACTATTAAAACGGATTTTTTATCCACACTACTTACAATTTTCTTGTTCGCTATTTCTCTTTCTTTTTATGGTTCACAGAAGTTTGTCTAATATTTTTGCAAAATTGAATGTCGTAAATACTACTGTGCACTAATTTACGGTGATCTTTTACGGACTAGTTTTTACACGTGTTTAAAGAAAGTAAATACTCTTACACAGATAAAATAAATCCAAATTATATACCACGTCACAGCGGTACTAAAACAGCTTATCATCGAAAATGTCTTTAGCAAGTACAGCAATTTTCCAGCAATTCCAAAATAATAAAAAAGTTGAAATCCCGTCGCTGTATAAGGGATTTTCTCTTACCCTCCTAGTGCAGTTCTGTCTCTCTATTTCGCTAAAATTGAAATTCGAGCCTCGAAATTCAGTGGTCGGGAGCTTATTTTCTGACTTCTTGAATCGATTGGCCCGATGCTCCTTTCGGAATATCGAAGAGCTGCACTCTTTTCTAGCGCTATAGCCAAGAGGAGCAGAAAAATCGAGTGTCCTTAGCCCTCGCGTCCCTTGCAGCTTCGCCTCCTTTCATCCTCTCGTGTCCTTCACTCACTACGCGCGCTAGTCTTTAGTCATTTCGAATGGAAGCCGCTCGACAAGTCCGAGAATTAAGCAGTCACAGCGGACAACTTTTTCTTTCTCGAATGATTTTATACGTACCAAGCTGCACTTTATTCGTGCGGAAAACTGAATAGCAAAAGCAAAACACTATTTATATGCAAAATAAAAATATTTGGAAACAAGTATCTGCGCAAAAATCAAACAGCCGATGAATGGCTTTGACGGTTTCGCCACAAGACACACGTGCGATTGTGCTCACTTGAAAAATCATAGGGTTATTTCTACCTCGACAGTTCAGAACCCAGTGTATCTCTTGTTTATCTGTAGCGCAATACGCAGCGAAGAAAGGCGAGAAGGCAGTGAGAAAATCTCGTCTGTACGGTAACTCGCGCGACTTGTGGAACCACACTCCGAATTGATGGATACACGCCCGCGCACACGACAATAACTCGCGATATCAAAGGAATCAAGGGCACTTTCTTCTCTTCGCTCGCCCTCGGGATTTCCTTTTTTCGCTCCTACAGGGAATTGCCAATTGTGCGGGTTTCGCCGCACTCCTATATATTCTTCTTCCTTCCTTTTTTTCTCTCTTCCACTACGACTCGCGACCTCGCGTCACGTTCCATTTCAAACGTGTATCTCTGACATGTATGTATATATGTATGTCTATATTTTTTCCTAGAATGTCATTTTTTTTGTTTCGCCGCTGATGCGGATTCACTCTTTTCATCTGTGGCGAGCACACGACTCCTTTTGCGATTTGTCATTGTCACCGCGAGCGTAACAATGAAAACCTGCTTGAATAGAGAAAATACTACACGCTACTACTGTTGTCTCTTTTTATATGCGTTGCCTTATGTCTAATTCTATATAGGAGGGGAAACTGCTTTTTTCTGTGTGCTTTGTTATGCGGCATGATAATGGTATCTTTGCAACCCAGTTTTCTGACTCTGATTGTGCTGAAACTGGAATAGGATTTTCGAAAATGATTAGATTTCCTTCGAATGGTAAGGAAAACCTGGGCTGTACGAGAAGGAATGGATTTTTTTTGTTCCAAAATCTCATGGGTTTTAATAAACTTGTAGAAACTGCAAACTTTTCATACTTTATGAAATCGTAGTTGCATCTCTTATAATTCTAATTAGCTATAAATATCCTGTATGTATAATAACAATACAAAGAGATTTTATCTTCAACTGTAATAAACGGTTTAAAGTAACAATATCCACAGCAAAACATCCAGCTTAAAGAAGGAAAAAAAAAACAAGCATGAGAACAGCGTCTCATTCTGAAATGAACTCACCTGCGTCGATAAAAAAGAAGGAAGGGAGAAAGAACGCGAGTCGCGCCGACTGAATCGGTAATTCTCTTTTCTTTTCCTGGAAGCGTGTGGGGTGTCGGACGCGGGACGCCTTTCGCGGATTAAAAGAGCGGGCTAAATTTTTGTTTTGCGAAGTTCGGTAGGGGTGACGGTTCGGGGCGACGCCTACGGGAAGTGAATTATCATGCAAATAGCCGGTCGCCCGCTTCGCGGCCCATTAGCTTAATCGGTCACGGTACTTCATCCTCCTCCTCCCCTTTGCTGCAAATCTAGAGAGCGAGAGCGAGATAGAGCCTCCATTTGAATGGCAAATTTTTTTACTCTTTTTTTATTATTCTTTTATACTACGGGAACAACTACCCCAGTCAGTCTATCAATAAACTGAAAATCCGTAACTCTCTTTGTTACGTTAATCCGACGAAGCTATTTTCCCGCGCATTAAATAAATTTTTTTAAGACTTAAAATTGAAATACGACAATGTTTTTCGCTGCTCCTTCAGTTATTGTCAATATTGTTAGGCAGTATTCATTAATCGTCCGCTTCACAACGATTAACGATTATAGAAGTTCTGACTTGCGCGGTGAAACTCGATTTAAGTAGAAACATCCCGTATGTAGTCAGGCATATATTTTATACTATTTATATCACAGGAATATTTTACTTTTTGGAAGTATATAATATATTGAAGTAAAACGGTCGGCATGATGTCATTGAAAAAAAAAACATATTATATATTTATTTTAATATTAATGAATTTTGCAATAATACAAATATTGCATTTGGATTAGAAGAATTTCTGTGAGTACAAAAATATTAAATCTAATCCCAAATAATCTTACAATTTTATCAAAATAAAAGTATAATTCAAAATCAGGGAGTATTCCATTCCTAGCGTTATCGGCCGCAACCTTTATTTTTAGCGAGATATAAGGAAATCGCTTCTCGTTAGCGCATACGCCGTTATCTCGGCGGGACTTTCTTCGCGTGGCGGACACTCGGAAGTCGTAAATATTTCAAATGTTGGGGCGCGAGACGATGCGAGGCGAGGAAACCGAAAGCACCGGCCACTCCCTTCCAAGCTCCTTCAATAAAAAGCTTTCGAGATTCACTTATCTGGGCATTCAGAACCCCAAACTCTATTTCATTGTGTATCGCGAGTTCTTGAATTTTTTAAACTCATATCCTAACGCTTACTAAGTGCGGCTGTATTTCGATTAATATCATTTTTTATCATTTGTTTTAAGTGTTATTAGTGGTATTTATCTGCATCCTAAAATGAAATGTTAAATTAACATAGAGTATATTCTTGAATCAATTGAATTTGTTTTGTTACCCTACATGGATTATAAATCTTGACCTCGAACTTGATCTGTATCATTCTCTATTATAAAATATTTTTTTAATGCTTCCTCGGAGAGAAAGCTTTGTATCGGTCAAAAAAAAAATTATTTCTAAAAATACTTAAAAACATTTTTGAATAGTTTTGACAAAAATATGTGTGTGTGTGTGTGTGTGTCTGACAAATAATTTTTAAAGTTCATCGATTTTCTTTTGTTTTATTTAAGAAAATGACAAATAATTTTTGAAATATTTTTAAATAGGTTTTATTACTTACTTTATTTGTAAATTATATAATAAGTGTATGTTGGAACAAAACATTAAATTAAAGAAAGTTAAGTGCCAATGAATTGGCAGCGGATTTCCGCTATTGCTACTTTTCGTTAAAAATAAATTTTATTAAAAAATTGTTATAAGTATTTGAAATAATACCGAAACTTATATTCAAGATTTTGAAATTTACTTTTTTTGAAAGTGCATTATATAATCAATTTCGAGCTGCAAACCTGGGAACGCAAACTCAATCGTGGAATGCAAAACAATTTTCACTCCCTTTTTCCTGCAATCGTATTCGGCGAAGCCGCAAAATAAGCTTAACTATAGCAATTTTCTCTCGCTAGATTTATCGATTTTCTTGGTGCTCCGCGGGAAGGCAACACGTTTACCTCTTAAGAAGCACATTTTCGCCCTTTTTAACACTTCTTTTTTTCTATGCATTATAGCAAAAAAAAAACGAGAAAAACAAAGCAGAAAAGAAAGAAGAATAAGAAGAAGAAGAAGCAGGTGTAAGTCGGCCAGTATTCCATGAATACAAATGCAACGCGAATCCGTGCGAATTTTCTCGCTCTCGCACTTTTCCCTCGATTCCCGAGTTACAAAAAAAAAAGAAGGACGCGATGCACTCGTCTTCTCTCTGTTCTCGCGAGACGCGTAAAGTGTCCTTTTTCTTCTGCCGAGGAGGCATATAAACAGGATGCATGTGTTCTTGACGCTGAATGCTCGTACGTGCGTTGTGCTCGGTATAATTTGATTCGCTGCTATCTTACTACTTGCTTCCCTTTCCGCGAGTTACTCTCATTGACTTGGCTCTACCGTACACGCCTTTCTGTAACATGAACATGACTACTACGAGAGTTGCAGGCTTTCGTAATTTTGATACGAAAATTTTTTTATCATTCTGTACCCAGAGAATAAATAAGAGAAAATGTTCTGTGTAATATAAATACACTACGCTAAATGATTAATGTTATAATGCTTGAGTTCGAAAATTAAAAAAATTATTTATCTTGATTAAAGTTAGAAGAGTCATGAAATTTTATAAATCTTTTCTGATTTTAGCTAAAATACAGAATTTGATAAAAAAACATCATAAATAATATAATTGATAAATAATTAAAATAAACACTTCCACCTTACATATTTTCTGTAATATGAAAAATAGGCATATGCAACTGTCTATGAGTATCAATCCATTCTTCCCCGCGACATTATCAGATTGTATCATTAGGACTAAATATGAATCAACTTTCTTGATCTTGTAACGTTGTGCGCTCCTTTAGGAAAATTTTAAAACTTGATCACATGGTAAATAATTTACCATGCGCGCTTTTGATTAGATCACTAATCAATATCGATTAAATTCATCCATGGTAAAACAGGTCACTTCTCTAGCATAAGAAAAAAATTGAGTCAATACCAATGACTGGTCATACTATACAGATATACAGTCGAGTTCATATAAGCAATACATATATATATACTTCGATAATTTTACAGTACTTTATTTCTAAAAAAACAAATGGGCGGAAGGAAATTCCCTATGAAATTTCTCATAATACCTGCGAATCTCTGCACAACAGTAAATGTCTGACTATCTAAAAATTATACGCATTTTTATTCTTTTTGTTATATTTCAGTTCTTATTTTTAGTCTCTCGAAATCTTAAACGAAACCCAATAAACAATAGTCCCTTTTTTTATTAGCAAACGAAAAACAGATGCCTAGTTGCAATTTAAGACGAAGTGAAGAGAGGCAACGCTCATACACAAGCGATAATATTAACAAACCGAGAAGAGCTTTTCAATATATACAATGACTAATATCAATGTCGCACGAGGCGCGCCC
>UELU01106583.1:0-10056 GCA_900490025.1 Megastigmus dorsalis
CTTCCAAGCCTCGACTATGTACACTTTAGGAACATATTTTTACTGTGAGAATTGTAAAACTAATGTAAAAAATTTGTTGTTTACCACCTATCGGCGAAAAAAGGAACTATGAGCGCATATTACTCGCGCGGCTGTACGAAGCTGACGCGCCGCGCCGCACGGGGGTCGCTCGTGCGGTTTTTAACATACTATATCTCGAAAAAAACGAAAAAGTCCCTTTTTTTATTTATTATTTAAATGTAAAAAAACCTCATCTTTCGATTGAACACACTTAAAAAAAGATAAAATAGGTCCATCTTTGAGAAAAATGAAGAAAAAGTTTTCTTTTTGAATTTTCACCGTGAAAATGGGAAAATTCCGGAAAATGAAATGCACCATTGGAAAGCTCATCTCAAAATCTACAAAAACCATGCCTGATAAAATTTTTTCACATACATTTACCTTCTTTTTACGCGAGCTTAAAAGTACCTTATTTCGCGCTTATTTTGGGCCGCTGGACATTTCACGTGTAATGCCTCATATACTATAATTTCTTTTTGAATTACCGGTACTTCTGAAGTTAAAATTTTAGTGTGTATAAAGCAGTCACTGGCCGCAGAGTCTAATAATGACCTAAACGAATGACCGCGTATTGTTATCGGTAAAAAGTTTACCGACGGCATATATGCTGTAGTACACGGAGAGAAATTTGGAAAGGATTTATGTCAGTAACCATGGACACCTATTTCTTCAATTGTCAGTCGAGACATTTAGTGTCAACAGATGGCTATGTTCTTCAATGCAACGCCGAGGTGCTGGGCCTCGACCGATGGGAAGAAAATCCGCCCAACTGCCGAGGCACGAAGAAGTAGAAAGGAGGGGGTAATGTTTTGATGAGAGTTTTGTTTACAACTATATATGTGCTTTCTCCTCTTCTCTTTCTCTCTCCTCTTCTTCTTCACTTCCTTTCTAATTCTTTGTGCCTCGGCGGATGGGCGGGTTTTCTTCCCATCGGCCGAGGCCCAGCACCTCGGCTCTGCATTGAAGAACATAACCTCTATAATTGACACAAAATGTCTCGACTGACAATTGAAAAAATAGATTACAATGTTATTAACATAAATTCTTTCCAAATTTTTCTCCGTGTAGCTATGGCCCGGCTGTTCTTGGGACAGCGTTTACCGTGTTCCTCGTCGTCCCGATGTCGTTTCCCGATTGTTCGTTATGAGGGTTTACCGGGCAATCCCTATTCCAATGTCTTTCAGGACAATAGTGACAGCGAGGTACGCTTTGTGTGTACCTCGCCTGATTCCTTGAGCGCGTCATTTGCGTATTTATGGAATTAGTTGCCGTGTTTTTCGGCGCTACGATAGGCGTTGGAGTTACAGGTATGCGGCGAAGAGCATTAGAAACTGTTGCGTTATTCCGATTCGTCACTATCGATCTGTACGGCTCGTGAGTTTAAATTTTCTACCGTTTCGAAGGTTGTAGTGCGCAATAATTTTTTTATAGACGGGCGAACGGTTTCGATTAATACCCCCATAATTTGATTTTCTGGTGCGTTAGGAAAAAGACGACGTGCGAGCATATGGCTCTGTTCAAGAAACATTGACGTACTTACTTTTTCGCTTTGCGATTGACCATATAATTTCGCGGACAGCTTCATCAAGACACTTTGAGATGCGTAGCGATTCTGAATAAGCTCGCAAAATTTATCCCACGTAATTTTTTAATTTTTTCGCGTTGTGTACCAACGGGCGGCGTCATCTTTTAACGTGCGAGATGCGAGTCGTACGCACGAGTGTAATTCCGTATGATGCGCGTTAAAGGCCTCTACACAACCGCGTACGAAAACTTCCGGATCTTCATGCTCTTGTCCGGAAAATTCGGGTAACTCTAAATTCTTGCTAACTAGCGCGCGAAGCAGTTGCCGCCAGTCTTCTAAGGTGGGCTGGGGTATTGCCTCATTAACCGGGGGCAGTTGCTGGTATAGCTGCGGTGGATGATTTTGTCCCGGATTAAGATTGTTATGTAACTCATTCGGCACATTTTGCACGTTTTGCGCACCGTTAATTGAATTTCCGATCTGCATTATATACTTGCTATTATCAGCCGTTTTAACCAATTCACTCCGATTCGCCGCTCGCCGTAAAGTACAGTTGATAGAGATGTCGGCCGACGAAGACCGAATTCGACGAGATCTCGTTGCCGCACAGAAACCTTCTTTTGACACTGTTACCTGGCTTCGCGTAGCAGGTCGATTTTGCCGGACGCCACTGACTGTTTCGCGACTGTTAGAAGTCGTTCGTGCGCGTTTACGCGGTATAGGTGTGAGTTGGACTCGCCCGAATTCTCCTACCTCCTTTCGAAAATGTTTTCCTCGCATGGGTGCCCCACGTTGGGCCGCCAATTGCCGTTAAACGTTAAATGCTAACTGAGGGGGAGAAGGGATATAGGAGATAGAAAAAATAAAATAAATCTTCAATTAATTTTACTAAATTAATTAATAGAGGATTTTGGAGTCTATAGAATGTAAAAGGTAATCAAGCGCGAATCTAACGCGTACGATAGTTGCGACGACTCAGAGGAGTGTAACTTTCAGATCGCCTACGGAGAAGTCTATTCTCTCCTTTATGCTCAGTGGCGAGATGCTCGCCTAGAGCGAGGTAGTGGGGTTCTTTTTGCCTTTTAGCGAAGAGCGCTAGAGGCGAGAACAAGACCTTACTAGAAGTACTCGTGAGGTTGTGAGGTTAGGTGGCGTAGAGAACCCCGGAGTTCACGCGTCTCGGAATGAGTCTTAATGGATCGAGTTTAGGAAAATGACTGTCTCGTATGCCGGACGCTCGTGCTTTTTAATAGTTCCCATGTGGAATGAGAAAGTCGCGGCGGCGGAGCTCAAAGGATTCCGATTAGTCGCCGCTCCGATTCATTTTTGTTTCGCGAGGTTTAGATAAAAAGTCGCTCGGCGCCTCGAGCTTCGAAAAATAAATGAAAATTAATAAAAAGTGAATCGCGCAACGTCAAACTTACATTGTGAAATCCAAAGCTTTCGTACTTTAATTAAAATAAAAGAACAGTTATTGAGAATTGCTGCACCCAATTAATTGCCAAAAACTTTAAACATCCTACCAGTTTGATCTAGAGGACGGGGCAGAGAAGTACAATTGAACGATCGAGTGAGCTTACCTGTAAGTAAAACTCAATCATAATTGTACGAGTTGCCTCGTCCAAATAGATCAAAACCACCCAAATTAAAATACTTTATTTCCCACACCTTTGACTTCCGTTTTCGCAATTTTTTCTGCTTTGAAATATAATGACAAAACGGGGAGCGAGTAAGCGGCACCACCGGGCGGATATACCGCCTCTTACGGCAGATAAGAGGGGAAGACAAAGAAAATTTAATTAAAATTTAAAGTCAGTTTAATCTATTCGGACGAGGCAGCTCGTACAATTATGATCGAGTTTCACTTACAGGTAAGCTCACTCGATCGTTCAATTTATTATTTAAAATGCTCAAATGTTCGAGGTTGAGATTAATTGTTATTTTTGTTGTTTTTTACAAAAAATTATTAAATATATAATTATTTATAAATGTAAAATGTATAATTAAGCTCTTTTACCTTTTACCTCAGAGTAAAGGATGTGTGAAATTATGATAATAAAAAGTTATGGATGAGAAGTTTTTAAAGTTTTTAAAGTATCCCAAAAATAAATATGGCTTTAAAGATACTAAAGTTGTTAGAGTGGCCTTAAACTAAAAAAATTATTAAAAAAAAATTAGTTTGTACGTACATCCCTATATATACAGAATTTTAGTATTGCCAGTGCTCATCGGTCTACTTTACTAAAATAGACATTTCACACTATTACTTCTCAAAAGTAGAAATATTATTATTATTTTGAAAACCCCCAGATGAAAAATCGATCCAGGAACCACGAGTTCCTCATATTCAAACATTTATTCCACCGGGTAATGAGGTTCCGAGTCGATTTCACTCGGAAAACCTTTTCAAAACTCGATTTAAAAAAAAAATGGGTGAAAAATTCATGTTTTTTGTTTTTTAAACTGCATTATGCAATAGTAAAACATTTTTTTGGAAATTTTAATGGGCACCATCGGAAAGAGCAGATCTTAAACTTTCAGATTGTGACCCTCTCATTTTTTTTTGACGTTTTGAAAGTCAGTTACAAGCTTTTAAAGACCGGGGTACCGCGAGTGGCGTTCTGGGCGGAAACGGGTTAATTGTAATATTGATCTAATTTTTCTGAAATACTAGAAAAAGCTATGTTACTTTTGAATATTAGGGTAATATTATATAACATATTTTTTGCAGAATGACGACATTAACGGTTTTTACATGGTTACTCTTAAAAAACCCGAAAAAGTAAGAATTTTTTCTTATGAACAACCCTTTTACGTTTCCATTATAACAAATTTAATCTTTCTATCTATTATTTATTAATATTCAGAGTACAGCATAAAGGACAATAGTCCAATTAATGATTCAAGTTCACTGTCAGACACAAGCAACAAAAAAATTCAGCCAAATCGCTTTTCAACGAAGAGCATTCAGAAATTAAGGGAAAAGTAACAATGATACAAAAAAGTTTAAAGTGTCAAGTTTAAGTAAAGAAGAAATCCTGGAAGAATCAACAGAGCTACAATTCTTGGAGTAAAGGAACCAAAAAAGCCCCAGAAGAATCGGTTTGTCATCAATATTATAATATTTATCTAATTTATACACTGCCTTAATAATAATAATAATAATAATAGTACATTTCGGTACTTGTAGGCGATTTGCGCACGTAATCAGGCGATTCGCGCACGTATATAGAACTACATTGTTTACTTCGATGTGTGCGAATCACGACTTTGAGTGCCTGTTTTTCTTGAATGTAACATACAATTATTGCAATATTATAAGAGCGTGCGCGAAGTAAAATACTTTTTCTATGAATGAAAAAACTTCGCACATGCTCTGAAAATGTACATACGGAGTAGGAAAATATATATTTTATTTGCACAGGTGAAAATGCTTCATTTGGGGCATAATTTCTCGATTGCTTGATATTGAGAGAGATATATTCTTCCAGAGAGCTGTCTCAAAGATCTGTCACAGACTCAGAAAATTCAAGAACTCCCAGGGGAGTTCATGAACGAAAAATGATAAGTCAGAAGAAAAACAGTATCTTGGAAAGTACGTATATATATTTTACCTTTTATTTAAACACCCACATACACCATACATTAAAAATGGTAAAGTTTGAATAATTATATTAATATGATTACTACAGAATGTTTGCAGTACTACTTACGGGAGAAAAAAAAATTAAGCGACCCTGCATTGACCGCTGAAGTAGCCAAAAAAACGGTTACATTACCGATAAAGATATCAATACAGTTGTTCAGTCGATCAAGAAAGGAAAAGTAGATATTTAACTACACCTCTCATATTTATAGTAGTAATTAGTATTTGTTTAAGTGTTATTATGAGTAATGCGTTACGTTTCAATATATGTCATTACTGATATAAAGGCAAACAACGTTAAAATTTAAAAGTTAAATTTTATATTGACAGATCTAATAAAGTTTAAATGCATTTGTTGTATTTATAAATTCAATTTTATACTTCACATTTATTCAACCTGATAAATTAATTAGCACACTGCACGTGGATCAGTCTGCAATTTCACTTAGATTTTTCGGAATTCCAGTTCCAAATCCTCCTGGATTGGCCTGGAATCATAGTTTAAAATCCACCTGGATTTGAATGAAATGCAGCCTGGATTGGCCTGGAATTCCAACCCGAAATCTACCTGGATTCGCCTGGATAGCCCGAAAAATTCCAGGTGGAAATCCAGATGGATTTTTTAACGGGAATTGTTATTTTTTTGTTCGAACATTTTTACGGCTTTGCTTGCATTCGATTTTCTTTATAAGCATCATCTGTCACCAATACAGCATTTGTTTTTCGATTGTTATTTTTAGTTTTGGTATTTTTTGAAGTCTTAATAACATCTTTTGAATAGCTATAAGCTTATTATATTTTACCATAAAAAGTTGGCGGGGGAATAAGATGGCCGCCGCCCAGAAAACGCGTGTAAAGAGTGCATGCTCGAAAAAGTCGAGTAGAAAGTGAATTTAGAGGAAAGATTGAGTGCTAGTGAGCAAAATAACGGAAAGTGTAATAAAAGCTTCGGTTTTAAAAGAGTTGGGAAAGTAAGATAAAGTCAATAAGAGAAGAAAGTACGGACCAGAATAGAAAAATGAGGTTAGAAAGGGATAGAGAAATGAGTGGTAAGGGAGATTGGAAGCTGAGAAATGGGATATATAGAATATTAGAGGTAATGAAAAGAGAAATAAAAAAAGGAAGAGACACAAGGGGGAAACTTAAAAAGGCAAAGAAAATATTGGAAGACGCACTAAAGAAAATACAGGAAGATAGAGAGGAGATAAAAGAGCATATGGAGGAGAGCATGAAAAGGAATAACAAATCAACAAAGGAGAAAGAGGAAAAGGTAAAAAAATTCCAGGAAGAAATGGAAAAACTAAAGCAAAAATGGGAAAGACACGAGACCAGATGCAAAATCCAACGGAAGAATGAAGACGAAAGGTTGAAAGGGACATGGAAGAAAGGAAGGAGGGCTTGGAAAAAGGACGGAAAATAATAAGCAGCTAACAGAAGAATATGAAAGAAAAAGGATTAAAAACAATATAATTATAACAGGGATTGAAGATTGGGACGACGAGAGTGAGATAGAAGAACAAGTCAAAAGGTGGTTTGAAGAAAAGTTGGCAATTAATCCGAAAATAAAATGAGTTTGGAAAATAAGGACAAAGAAAAGTATGATAGGAATAGAATGTGAAAGTTGGAGCGAAAAAAAGAAAATTATTATGGTGAATAGAAATAAGTTAAGAGGAACCAGGGTACATATAGAAAGGAAAGAGAAATGCAGTGGAAAATTAGAGAAGAGAAAAAAGAGCTGAAAAAAGAAGGATGGAAACTTGGAGATCAGGAAAATTAAAAAGGAAACTTACCATTAAAGTAGCATACGGAAAGCTATACGTTGGAAAGCATATTTTAGTGTAGGATGAAGAGGAAAATGATCTAATCTGGATTGAGGAAAGATAAGGGAATTGAAGAGGTATCGAGAAGAGTGAGAAAATAAAACAGAGGAAGAAAAGAAAATAGAAGAAAAAAAAGAATGGAGGACTAGGAGAGACGAAAGGTAAAAAAGGAAAAAGGGAAGGAATAGGAAGAAAGAGTAATCAGAGGTAAAAGAGAGCGAGGATAAGACCCAAAGAGACAGAAAGATGGAAAGAAAGAAGACAAGGATGAAGAACAAAGAAGAAAGAGAAGAGTTGAATAAAGACATTAGAAAAAAATAGGACGAAACAGAGAGCAGGTTAGATAGAAATAGAAAAAGAAAAGAGATATAAAATAGAGCGAAAATAGGCAAATAGGAAAATGAAGTATTTTAGAATAGCGAAAGAAGGAAAATGCTGGACGGCGAGCAGAAGGAAATAGGTTAAGGAATAATACAAGTACAACTTTGTATAAAATTTGTAAAACATAATGTTAAAATAAAGATGACTACTACTACTATAAAAAGTTGGCTATCAGCAAAAGGTAAGCCATTATTCGATTCAGTAATTTCTGTAGGAAAATTCTTTATCATTTAGCGGTTCAATCACAGCTGTTTCATCCTTCAAAAGTTGATTAGAAGTTGTTAGATTAACTTCATTCTCTTCTTCTTGAACATTTAGAAATTGTTTTCTCACTTTTTATGGTAATAACTGAATAGAATCAAACTTGAATTTTTTATTAGTTTTATTATAACTTTTTTTTTAATATTTTTTGTTTCATTTTCTAATATTCTTCATTAGAGCTCTTAAGGGTCATTTTTATTTTGGGATGTATTTTGCTTAAATTTATGTGGAAAAAAAAGCAGAGACGCGGAAGAATAACTTACGGTTTAATTGAGAATCAAATAATGAAGACATTTTGTCTTTCAATTGTCGAAAGGAAACCGGCCAAGATATATAGGAAATTGCCTCTAAAAGAAGGAGTATGAAACCATCAGGTATCCCAATTTCTGCTCCCTTCACTCACATTCTGCGAATGCTTTAATAGTTTAGAAAAACCTTTGATATTTCTAATAAGGTGAATGTCCCAATTTCTATACTCACGACAGTCTATACAGGCTCGTAAAATAAATATAATACTTATAACAGAAATAATACTATGCGAGTAAAAATGAGTCCTAAGTGAGCAGAAATTGAGACCTTTAGCTTAACATAAAAAACACGAAGTAAGTAGAAATAGAGATGGAGTAGAAATTGGGAAGTACACCTTATCATTCAAAAGTAAATTAAAATTTTTGTATAAAACGGATGGATTTTCATCTATCTTCTGATTTTCATAAAGTTTTTCTTATTATCTTCTTAAAAGCTTAAAATATTGTAAAATAAGCTTACCTTTTGCAACATAAATATATTAAAGGACGATGAATCAGTACCAGCGTTTTCTTCATTCTTATTTTTTATAATTTTTCGAATAGTATTTGATTTTGATGCAAAAAAGAAGTGCTATCTGTTACTTGTTTGGAATCATTAGATAATTTTAGGCTGTAAGGGGGAAAACTTTGACTCGTAATATCTAGATGATCCCGCAACGGATTGGCTTCATTTTTTTTTCGTACTTTCGAATGGTATTGGTTCCAAACTCCAACTTTGAGGGGCAATTTCATATATACCATGGCCGACCTCCTTTCAACAATTGAAGACCAAAAGGTAAAAGGCCGTTATTTTATTTACATTAATTGATTCTCTATCACGTCTATGTTTTTTTTTCTACATTAATTTAAGCAAAATACATTACAAAAATAGTTTCCCATAAGAGCTGTAATGAGGAGCAGTACAAAATGCAATCTTTGGGGTACTTGTCTTGAAAAAAAAAAACAATCGACAAAAATTATGAAAAACTTCACGGCTACTTCTAATATTCTAAAAAATTGTAGTACCAAACTTTCATTAGGATATTTAGCTGTAACCTATGAGCATCCTTAATATTTTTTCTTTAAAAAGGAACTCTAAACAGGTGAGCAGTCGGACATGTCGAGAACAGACACTGTAATCTTTTATTTTTATATTTGTGTTTATAAATATAGTAAATGAGAAGTGTGGCACATTTATTATTGCTGACGATGTACTTATTATAAATTAATTAGTTGATCATTTTATCAGTTCACTAATTGATTTATTAATTAACCGATAGATCAATAAATAACATTAAATTTATTAAATCAATTAAAAAAGGTTGCGCGCAAATTCATAAATTTCCGTATAACAGAATTTATACAGGGTTGCCAATTTAAATTTAAGGGGAATAATTAAGCTCCCAAAATACAGTAGTTCCGAAATATATTCCGAGCTAGGGCAGTTTCGAACTGGATTCCGAGCTGGAGCAGTTTCGAATTAAATTCCGAGTTGGGGTAGTTTCAAACTAGATCTCGAGATAGGGCGATTTTATTTTGAGGTGACGATACACTACCCAATAAGCAAAAATAATTTTTTTTTAATTCATAAAGAATTCTTTTTGAATTCTTTTTTTTAAAGAAGAATTTCAAAAGTATTCTAAAAGTTAGCTTATAGCTATAACGAATGTCCGTTATATTTATTTATTTAAGAGTTAATAAAGTATTCTCTTATCCAAATCAGTGTGAGGAGAACGTTACAGCCAAAATTAACGGAGTATATATAAAGAATTCTTTTAATATAAAATGTTATAATAAATATTTTCTCTTTTTTCTGAATAGTTCGCGACCACTAGTATATTTATATATTTAACCTATACTTAATAGAATCGAATTTTGTATTATAATATAATATATATCGCATAAGCGCTTCACAAATTAATCGCAATTAAATTTAAACGCTTAAAAAAATTTTCCTCGACGGGGATTCGAACCGGCACCCTTGGGGTATCACGCATGTACCTTAACCACTCCGCTATCGCACGCGTTTATAATTTTGGTTTTGACCATCAAGTATATTTCAGTTAAGCTTTATAC
>UELU01106593.1:1873-16824 GCA_900490025.1 Megastigmus dorsalis
GTAAATTAACGTGGAAACCGCAGGTCGATTGCGTAACTAAAAAAGTAAATAAAGCCCTTTACAGCCTGCGGTTTATAAGGGCATGTACCACCGAGACTTTACGCAGAAGATTGGTTGAAGCCTTAGTCATACCACATCTAGACTATTGCGCTGTAGTGTTGCTTGATGCGTCCGACGAGCAAAGAATACGGTTACAGAGACTGAATAATACATGTGTGAGATACATCTGCGGTGTTACGAGGGATGAGCACATCACCCCCTATAGAAAGCAACTGGGCTGGTTGCGTGCTGACTCTCGAAGGAAATTTTTTGCTGCAATTATTATGTATAAAATCCTTCGATTACATGAACCTCAGTATTTGGCAGCTTTTTTCAGCAGGCATCATCCTAGGAGCACTAGCAGGGGTGTTGCACAGAAACTTTTAATACCAAGGGTGCACACGGAGACAGGATTGAGATCTTTCCAGGTTCAATGTGCGCGCCTTTGGAACTCTCTCCCGGACTCTCTGCGCAACCTACCATCTTTGCGCAGATTTAAGACGGCGATCTATCAATACCTGCTCGATCTTGATTCTTAGCTCTGCCGCGGGCCGCACCTGCGATTCGTTATGCGTTTGACTTTAGTGACTTACACTACACGCTTGGGTCAGAACTGGTAAATTTTCTGTATGTTAATTTATTATGTTCTGTCCCATATACTTATTTTTAGAAAGTGTGAGTGTATTTATTAGCGTAAGTGAGAGTGTGGTAGGATGAGTGACTGTGTGACTGTGCTGTAAAGTTTTTTATATTCTTTTAACCAACAAGACTGATACATATTGATCGCTTTTTATATTAAATTTGTTTATTTGTATTTTAATTAAGACGCTCTGTGATATTGCTTTAAGTTATAACTACTCGATTACTGAAATAATGTAAGACTGAATAACCTGTAATATCATAGAAAGACTGAAAATATGACTGCGAAAAACCAAAAAATAAGAAAATGTATAATCTAAAGAAAAATCAATATTGTATAAACATGTATATTTTGTAAACTATTACAAATAAACTTATATCTATCTCTTTTGCGAAACAAAGATGACGCGCGGATTCCTCCTCACTCGCGCTTCCGCGAGAACGAACACCGCGTGCAAAAGTTCCGACTCTCTCTTTCTCTTCCGGTAAGTACACAGTGATGGACGTTTTCTTATTCAGCTCTAACAAAACGTATTGTTTGAACCAGTTTGCCTTACTCTATCGTGAGTAAATTTTTTTGCAGGCAGTTTGGCCTTCTGCTGGCTTTCGCATCCTTGAGCATCACAGCTGGGCTCGATAAAACTGAGCCAGGGAAACTGATTTCTGTCTACCGTATTCGCTGCTACTACTTTCAGCTGTCAACGATCAAAATTTATAAGCGAGCGAATGTGTGAGATAAGCAGCCTCGGAATGAGCTTGTTTAGGCCTGAGTGCCGGTGGCCTGTGGAACGACAGCGGGCTATCATATACCACGAGCGCTGCCCACTCTGCGCGCGCAGGTTTTTGGTCTCAGCCCGGAGTATTCACTTGTCAAATTGAATTTGCTAAGGCTGAGCGCGAGCGCCCCACAGGCTGCTAATACATTAGTTCTCTATGCGTGCTTTGTATATCTTCGCACTTTGATTCATTTTGACACATATACTAGCATTTTTGCTACTATTGATTGAGTATTATTAATGATTAATCAATATTAATTATTGAATATAATTAATTAAAATTAATTATTATATATAATTATATACTAAAAATTGTACTGCATTAAATTCAATATATAATATGACAGAGAGGACTTCATGTTTAAAATGTAGAAAGCCGATAAAGAAAAATAACAGTCTAATTAAATGCAAAAATTGTAGAAATTTATAGCACATGGATTGCCATAGTGGACTGTGACTTAGACTGTAGCGACTAAAGCAACCAACAAAAATGCCAGCAAAAATTATTATTGCGAAGTATTGCTAGTCTTAATAAAAATAATAGTAAAAGTAAGCATAATATTATTGTAAATAAAATTAATAACGAAACGTCATCGAATAATGCCAATCCGGCACTCTGATCCACATCTATACAATTAAACACCCCGGATCTTTCTGAACTAATAAAGAATCATTCTCTAACCTAAAACCATGTTAGGTCGACCAAATTGTAACATTATTGAGCCTATTTGATCTCATAACGGAACCTCTTAATCTACTACCAGCTATGGAGAGCAAAAACAACATTTTAGTGGAAATCTGAGCAATCTTATTGTTATTATACAAAACCAGAACTCAATACTGGTAGAGCTTCTGGCTAATCGGACTGAGCTAGCAGAGGAAAATGCAATTTTAAACAAAAACATTGTAAATATAGAAGGAAATATTTATTTATTTATTTATTTTATACCAAATTTACACACATGTAGCTCCCAATGAGGATACGACCATACATTGGCTATTACAATGTGAGCCTATAGAAGGTAAACACAGTTACCTGTACATAGGATGGTAATATAAAAATTTTACTTAATACTACTTAAAATTTAAAACTATATAGCCCTTTTTATTATAAACTTTTCTAAGAACAAAAAATAAAAAATAACACTTCGTAGCATTTACTATAAAGTATTTAAATATATATATTTATTTTTTATTTTGTTTAAAAACTATTATTTTTTATTACTTTTTTAAGTTTACTCTTGATAGTAATACTATTAGAGTCGATAGTTTTGAGATCATTAGGGAGTTTATTGTAAGTTTTAATAGCCACCATGTAGCTATTTTTGTCACTTACTGCTTTGTTTAATTTTGGTAATTGTATATTTTTGTGTCTCGCATTTCGATTAATATTTGTAAATATATCTTTCAAAGCATTATAATGGTAATGCAATGATTCTAGTGTAAATAGTTGAGTTATGGTTAGTGGTGCTTCATGGGCATAGAATTTATTTTTGTGTATTATCTTTAAAAGTCTATTTTGTATTCTTTGTAAAAAATCTAATTTATTTCTGTAAGCACCACTCCAAGCTATTATTCCATAGTTAATCAAACTGTAGAAGAAAGCATAACACATAATCTGTAAAGTTTTATTGTCCATGGATTTTTTTAATTTGGCAAAAATGAATAATAAATACTTTGTTTTATTGATTAAATATTCTATATGTATATCCCATTTCATATTAAAATCAAAATATATTCCTAAATACTTGCAGCTAGGTACACGCAGTATTTGCTCATTTTTTATCACTATATTAGTTTCTTTAGGCATACTATCACAGTAGTTTCCAAAAGTTATGTACTGCGTTTTCTGTATATTTAGAGATAGTTTGTTAAGAGCCATCCATATAGCGGCTTTATTTCAGTACATATTAATTTAATCCTGTGCTTTAGCCCACGTGTCATCACTAAAAATAATGACAGTGTCATCAGCATAAGATGCAATGGTCCCCTTAGGCATATCCCTCAATAGATCGTTAACATATATTATAAATAATAATGGCCCTAATGGTTTTGGATTCACTCAAGATATTTTGTATTTTAATTTTTTGTTGTCTATTTGAGAGATAGCTTGTTAATAATCCCAATGCATTTCCTCTAATACCGTATCTCTCTAATTTCATTAATAGGATCTTATGGTTAACAGTGTCGAAAGCTTTGGCGAGATCCAAAAAAGTGCCAATAATTTGTTTACTTTTATCTAGTTTATTATAAATTTGTAACGTCGGGCTGGGTCGTTTAGAATTTTAAAACTTTTCTTTTTCTTTTCCTTCAATTTCACTATAGCATCTCTGTATAAACCCAACCATTAGTCGCCCTAATACACAAGACACAAACGATTATCGAGAGCCTACCCAATGTGCATATAGTCCTAATATTACGTATAATTATCAGCCATGCAATAAAACGCTTCGAAACGCTCGCTTTGCAAACGACTGGTTCAACACAGAACTTCCTAATGAGTTTGGGAAAACACGGCGCCGAACCTTCGAGACGCCCGCCAAACGAGAAAACCTATCAACCCGTCGAGAACTCGGAAGTCTCGTACTGTCCCACCACTCATTAGAGGATTGTCCAATGAAACTTATCAACCAATCACCAATGACATCCTCCTACCTTGACCTACATACGCCTACGGAAAATTAGGCGGGTCATTGTTTTTAAAAGAACGCGCATCACACTGCAACATTCAGTAGAGATTCCGGAGTCCGTCTCCGGAACTCGAAACATACAAAATCTACAATCTACAAGCTCCGTTCCTTCAAGATATACAAATTCTGCAAGTTCAATTCAGTGTTCAAGTGCTCAAATTCTACAAGCTCAGTTCCTTCAAGATATACAAATTCTACAAGTTCAATTCAGTTTACAAGTCTACAAATTCTACAAGCTCAGTTCCTTCAAGATATACACATTCTACAAGTTCAATTCAGTGTACAAGTCTACAAATTCTACAAGCTCAGTTCCTTCAAGATATACAAATTCTACAAGTTTAATTCAGTGTACAAGTCTACAAATTCTGCAAGCAGTCTTCAAGTTTTACATTCTTTTTACAAAGTGTCTAGTGTTTTTCTTTAATAAATCCGTAAGTTAAATATACTTCTTGATCTATTTTCATTTTCACTACACACACACACACACATACACTTAGATATCGTCCAGGAACTTAAACAAAGTTCGCTCGGACGGATCTAAACAATATTCACGTTGGATATTGTCCAGGAACTTTAACAAAGTTCGCTCGGACAGATCCAACTCTTCTACATAAACACATCATAAAATCCTCAACTCCTTCATTTTGAAACATTCCTCGATACGCCCCAAGCTATTAGGAAGAAATTCCTAGGCTTAAAAATAAAATTAAAATAGTGCGTTACTTAGAACGTCACATTTTTGGGGGCTCAGCCGGGATGAAGGGTCAAAGAATGTTTTAAAATATTGGATCTATTCTCTTTTCTTTTCTTTTCTATAATTATGAATTTATGTGCAAGTGAATCTAAAAATATAAAAAATAAATGTGTCAGAATCCTTTGAATATAAAGTATTAAAAATTAAAATAAGAGTGTGTTAATATTTCTTAACAAAAACTTAAAATAAACTTAATAAAAAAATAATAAAACAAGTGTGTGGAAATTAAGTGGAAAATTAAAAGAAAAATAATATGAATATAAAAAAATACAGGAATTTTAAAATTCAATGAAACAGCTAAAAACAATTTCTAAATCGGTCAAATCATAGAATATATCGATAAAAAAATTCTAAATCTACTAAATCCAAAATCTGCAAATTCAAAAAGGGATCATGCACCAAAGCCTCTGAATCGATAAATTAACGATCACGCGCAACTGCCTATACCCTCAATTCTAAATCTTCTAAATCCAGATTATACACAAAAAAAATACTAAATCTACTATATCGACAAATCCTAAGTCTTCTATACAAAATAGAAAATATAGTAATTCAAAATTCTAAATCTACTAAATCCAAAATCTACAAATTCAAAAAGGGATCATGCGTCAAAGCCTCTGAATCGACAAATTAACGATTACGCGCAACTGCCTATACCCTCAATTCTAAATCTTCTAAATCCAAATTATACAAATTCAAAAAGGGATCATGCACCAAAGCCTCTGAATCGACAAATTAACGATTACGCGCAACTGCCTATACCCTCAATCCTACATCTACTAAATCGAAAAATTATACATAAAATAAATTCTAAATCTACAATATCGAGAAAACATATAAACAAAATTTCTAAATCTACTATATCGACAAAATTCAAAGTCGAAAAAAAAATAAATTCCAAATCTTCTATAAGAAAATAAAAAATCAAAATTCTAAATCTATATACCAAAAAAAGATATAAAAAAAACAAATTACCAAATCTACTAAACCAAAAGTATACAATTTCAAAATATTCTAAATATCCTGTATCGAATAATAATAAAAATTCTACATCTCTTATATCGAAAATGATACAAATACAAATTTCTAAATCTTTTACAAAAACTAAAATCTAAATACTCCATATCAAATAAGATATACAAACAAAATAAATATAAATACTAAATCTATTGAATAAATAAAAATTCCCAATTTTCTATGTCAAATAAATAAAAATTTTTTCCATATCATAAAAAGATATATAAATACAAATTACTAAATCAAAATAACAATAAAGATTCTAAACCTTGTATATCGAAAAAATATATATTCTACATCTTAATCAAAATTATACGAATTTATTAAATCTTAAATCTAAAGGAATTCTAAATTTTACAAAATTTGAATATATAAACCAAGCATTTTATGTATAAATTTTATATCCAAAAAATTAAGTCATCAAATTATTAAATGATTTCATATACTAATTCTAATCTTTTCCAAAAAAATAGTAAAATATTGTCACAACTTATATAAATCATAAATCTTTTATTTAAAATGGCTTCAAATGAAGATGAAGCATATCTGCTTAAAATAATTTTAAAAACTATTCCAGAATTTGATAGTCTTAACATTTCCATCGATGAATTTATTGACGATTGTGATAACGCGTTTGACATAATAGATTCTAAATATGAAAAAATATTTGTGAAATTTTTACGGGCAAAATTAAAAGGTAAGGCGTATGAAGTTGTACGATTTGAAAAATTTCTAAATTATAATGATTTTAAAATTTGCCTATATTCTATATTTAGATCATCCGAAACTATTATAGAATTAATTGATATATTATCTAAGAGTTACCAAAGCAATAATGAAAGAGTTTTAACGTATGCCTTAAGATTAGTAACTATTAGACACCAAATTTGTAATATTGCTCTTTGCGAAAATAAATTAAATGAAGATTTTAAAAATTTTATTGAAGAATCCTTGATAAGTAGTTTTATAGCAGGATTAAAACCAGAAATTAATATGGACTTGAAAGATCAATATAGAGATTATAACAAAACCAGAAGGATAGCAATTAAAATTGAAAACGAATTTATTATTAGAAATGGTATTCGAAATATATCTAAATCTTATTCAAAAAAGGGTTCAAATTCACTTTCACACTCTTCTTTAAATTTTGCCTGCAACGAGAATAAAAATCATACATCAATTAGTGAAAATGCCGAAAATACTGACAACGTACACAAACAAACAATAACCGACTTTACAAAACCCATAGAATCAGTAAGAAGTAACTCTCTCATTCCTTCAAATAAAAATGAAAAAGGAAATTATGATATCATTTTAGAATCAAAAACTTATGATTGTAGTTCGAATACACACATTAATTTAAATTGCACTAACGTTCTTTCCAGTTTGATTGATAAAGACTCAAATTCAAATAAAAATGTAAACGAATTGTCTAATTCCAATGTAGATAATGATTTAATTCAAAATAAATTAGGTATTTTTGAACCCCCAGAAAATTGTTTTAATTCAGACATTGAATACTCAGACGTTAATAATAATAACTCAAAATTCTTACATGCTAAAATCTTTACTGAACACAAAGATCTAATTTTTGAAAATAGCCTCAATTTGAATTCTGCAATAGAACATAAAAATCATGTTTTAAAATCATTGACAAACTCTTCTTTACCAATCCAAGCTTTGAAATATTTTAAATTTCCTTTAAATACTAAATTTACTGACAATTTCATTTCGAGGAATAACATTTTATTCACTTTTTATTTAAAGGTAAAAAATAATTTGAATTCCAAGACCATAAGTCACTATGACTTAATTAAAACAACTATTGAGTATATGGAAGTATTATTATTTGAAGACATAATAAACTCATATGTTTACACTTATTGATATTGACGTATGTATTGCAAAATTGTTTAATGAATGTTTTTAATTCACAATTAAATCCGGTATTGAATATTATGCCAGAAAATTGTAAGCTAACGTACCTCGGAGATGTTTATGCAAAGCTTGAAGTAGATAGCTATAGATGTATGATAACGAATACTAATTTTATTTTCTGAATTCAGATGACAAGCAATATTATAAGATTTTCATTCTCAATTATAAGTTAGAAGATTAAACATGAGAAATAAAAGAAAAAGGAATAATAAAAATACAAAAATAATAAAAATAAAACAAAAAAAATAATTAAGGATATAAGGTTGATTTAAGATAAATCAGATGTACTCATTGTGAGACTTACATTCTTGTAGAACACTATGTGTTAGATAAATTTCTAGTAAAATGTAAAATTACTTTCATATTATTTTAACTTTTACTTATTATTATTGTACCAAGTATGTGAAAATTCGACATTGCGAACATTGCGTTTTAAATAAAAATAAATTCTTGTAATTAAGACGACGTACTTACTCTTAACTTAATATATTTTACAAAGTCAATGCAAAATGTTTTAGTATTAATTTAATACAAAATTACTAAAGTCGTTCTTCTTAGAAAACTTACATATATTAAAGAAATTTTTCTATAGAAAAGTAAAAAAATTATTTATGGCTCATTGATACTCAATTCATTTTTCCAAACTCAAATTTTAATAATTTTGTATTTTCAATCTATAAGTACAAGCAACTGTATGTTCTAATTTTTTTAGAAATCAATATTTTAAATTTGTAAAGTTATGTCAGACTAACTCATTTCCACTGCGCTACTATTATTTGTACACCTTATTCCTGCGATCAAAATTAATATTAGTCATACCTACAATCTTATATAACAATTATAGCTCATTTCCAAAAATGTCCAGTAATCATAGTTTTCTATTTTATAAATGTAAGAAATCATGCGATTAATAGTCATTGTAAGTAGCATAGTAATTATATAAAAAAAATATTTAGATATTTTATGCGTATTGTAAAATAATGAAATAAGTTAATTTTTATTATGCGAATACTTCAGCGTATGATTTAAGATTTAATTATATATTACGCATCCTATTTTCAAATACATTACACAGATTCAATAAATGTAAAAGAAAGCTAACAAGTAGTTTTAAAGACTGTCGAAGTTTTAAGAATCAAATATTATAAAAAATTCTAAATATTTTGGCTAATTCCAATTTCTATTTACTTAACACTTTCATCACTTTGAAAATTCATTTTCTACAGAACGCACATCTGATTACAAAAAAAAAGGGTCGTCAATATAAGACGAACAAACAACCATGAAGATGGCATAAACCTTTTCAATTGCCTCTTAAACTGGCATATAAAACCATCAATATTATGGTGGAATTATTGAAAAATATCGATAAAAAAAAAATAAAAATGCCTTAGCTCTAAGAGCTATAATATTGTCAACATAATACCAAGTTAATATAATATAACTCTGGTACCACGCTACCTTAGCTTTATACAGAAGCTACAAGTGTAGAGGACGAAATGAATATTTCCATGTGTCCAATGAAACTCATCAACCAATCACCAATGACATCCTCCTACCTTGACCTACATACGCCTACGGAAAATTAGGCGGGTCATTGTTTTTAAAAGCACGCGCATTGCACTGCAACATTCAGTAGAGATTCCGGAGTCCGTCTCCGGAACTCGAAACATACAAAATCTACAATCTACAAGCTCAGTTCCTTCAAGATATACAAATTCTACAAGTTCAATTCAGTGTTTAAGTGCTCAAGTTCTACAAGCTCAGTTCCTTCAAGATATACAAATTCTACAAGTTCAATTCAGTTTACAAGTCTACAAATTCTACAAGCTCAGTTCCTTCAAGATATACACATTCTACAAGTTCAATTCAGCTTACAAGTCTACAAATTCTACAAGCTCAGTTCCTTCAAGATATACAAATTCTACAAGTTCAATTCAGTGTACAAGTCTTCAAATTCTCGCTTTATTTCCGGCTTTATAAATAGGTACCACTTCCACAGCCTTGAGTGATGAAGGCCATATTGCTTTATCAATACTCAAATTAAAAATATGCTCTAAAGGAAGTATTATGATATTCGACAATGTTTTTAGAATTTTAGTATTGATGGAATCAATTCCTCCTGCTCTAATTTTCATTGCATGTATAATCTTATAAATTTCATAACAATTAGTTGGCTCAAAAAATAAAGTTTTCGGATTTCTATTTGGTAGAGTAAGTTCTACGTTTTTTGGTTGTATTATTTTGTTGCTTAAATCAGTTCCTATTTCACAGAAATATGTATTCATTGTATTTGCTATTTCTTTGGCGTCTGTAATTCTTCGATCGTCGCACATGATGTATTTAATATGATTTATTTGTTTTTCGCTTTTGCCTAATTTTGAGTTTATAAAATTCCACAAATGTTTGGAATTATTTCTACTTTTTGTTATTAATTCTGTTTCAAATTTATATTTGGCATCTTTTATAACTTTATTTAATATTTTACAATAATTTTTATATTGAGTCATCAAGGCTTCGCAACCTGGTGCCTTTTTGGCTAAGGTATACAAAAATTCTTTTTTTTTTTGCATGACACCAATATTGCACTTGTTATCCATTTCTTTCTAGGTAATCCATCTTTTTGTTTATTTATTTGAGTTTTTGTGCTAATAGCCTTTTCCGTACATTTGTTCACCATTGCAATTAGTAGATCAGCAGCAACTTCTGGATCCTGCTCTGACAATATTATGTTCCAATCCATTTTATAACCAAAGTTTTTTAGTTTATTGTAGTTAATACCTTTATACTCTTTATTATCTGTATCATTTAGTTGCTGTCTATCATAAGTTAAAAATAATGGAAAGTGATCATTAAAAGGACAGTTTAATTTGTAAGCTTTAGTTTTTATCTTATCCGATTTTAAGAACGTGTTATCAATGCAGGTACCTCCATGGCCATCCACAGATGGTCTCGTTACTCCCAAAAAACAGGGTTTATAAGCATTTTCTCGAAAACTGTTTAAAAATTCTTGAGTTAGTGTATTTTCAGTCATATTCTTACTATGCTTATTTAACAAGTCAATATTGAAATCTCCAATTATCAAGTGATTCTTAATATTTAAAGTTTTGTATATATATTTTTTCATACTGAAAATAAACTCCGATTTGGGAATATCATGACATCTATAGACAGCCGAAGCTTTAAGAAAGTCGCTGTTGTCTAGCTTAACTGAAACAGTTAAAATACTGAATCTATCTACACTGCGCAACAAAATTATCGCAACAAAATTTTTCATCGAAAAATTGACATTTTTCAAATGCTTGTAACTCGGTCAATTTTCATCGTATTGAGATAATTTTTTTTTGTTAGGAATTATGTGCACTTACAGGAAAAAATGATATCCAATAGCTGCGAGACAATGCCACATTGCTATGTCTTAATCAGGACTACCAACTTTTTTTCTTAAAAAACGCAACAGTTTGCACGTTTGCCTGGATTACCAAAAATTTTTTTCAAAAAATCACAAATACCATCTTAAAGTACACTTTCCAACGAGTATTAAAAAAAATCGACTCTCTATGATTTTTTTGACCGAGTTATGCCATTTTAAAGATATTCCTATGTCTTAGCCAAATGCCACCAACATCAGCATTACCCGATACGTAGCCCTGACAAATTATCAGATTACATTTAATAAATTCGTGTCCTGGGAGCTATCTTAAATCCTCATAAACCAAGAAACCACATTATTTTTTTTAAATTGATCCATGAAAAATGTAGTTTTATTTAAAATTACACCACTACGTTTTCGTTACATTTAACATTGCAGCTCCACACTTTTGGTAAAATTACCAACCCTACCCCTTTTTACAGACGAATCTCGGTTTTGTCTCTACGGAAACGATGCTAGGATTCGAATTTGGCGTGGTAGACGACAATGTTTTGCACTACATCACGTTGATCCAACTGGAGGATTCGTTATGGTATGGGGTGGAATATCAATAAACTATCGATCAGATTTAGTGATTATCCCACCCTCAGGACTAACAGCGGGACGCTACATAAACAAAGTTTTACGTCCTCACGTAATTCCAATGCGTCGGCAAATGGGCCCTAATTTCATCTTGATGCAGGATAATGCACGCCCCCATACTGCAAGGATAACTCGTACTTACTTGGAAGGAAACAACGTAGAGGTATTGCCTCATCCTGCTAATAGCCCAGACCTCAATCCTATAGAGCATGTGTGGGACATAATGGGTAGGCGATTACGTAACTTAGAGAGACCTCCTGCTAACCTCCAAGAGCTGGAGAGAATTTTGAATGACATTTGGCACGAGATACCTCAAGATTCAATTAGAGCATGCATTACTATGCAACAACGTTTAGGAGAGGTCATTCGTCAGTGAGGTGATAATACACGTTAATAATACACAATCTCAGTACATACTATAATACCGGGCTTTACATGCAAACTCTCAACAAAAACCTCCAGTTTTGAGAAATTAGCATTCAAACTTCTAATATTTACATATATATAAAATTAAATTTTGACTAGGTGAGAGGTCAGTATTGAAAGCCCGCAAGTCCTCCGAATTACATTCTTGTTGAAACACGCTTCGGTATGTTAAGTACTTATCCATTCTGTGCGTGTGATGGCGAACCTTGTGTAAACGATGTTATAGATGCTACTGATGCACTTGTTACCATTGAAGTGGACACCCTCAATGTTAGTCTGTAGTTTTCTACTTTACCAACGTATCTGGGCATACTGGGCTATATACTGTAGTCTGTCATGTCTATATATTTCTTGATTTTAGCCTTTAATATTTTGCATTGTACAGTGTCATTAGCCATGTGGTTAAACTCAAAATTAGTTCTATACTTGCTATTACTATAAAAGCAATTGACACATGCTAGACTTGCTTCTACTTTACATTGTATGGTGATATGTGACCCTGCAAATTTCAGACATGTTGTACTATTTTGACACTTTTTAGGATTATGTCCGTATCTAGCGCAGTTATAGCAAGGTCTTACATTAATTAAGTCATAAACAGCACAATTTTGAAATCCTATAAATATTTTATTTTTATTATTTTTTATGTACTTGTGCACATCAGATGACACTTCTATGATAGCAGTTAGTTTATTTATCGCTGGTTTAATGAAGACAAAATCTATCTGCCCTGCCTGCTGCAACAATATCCATTAATGAATTTATAGAGTAAACTAAAACTTGGTTTTAAACATGTTTGGTACAGACATGGCAGATTCTTTGTAAAAATGCGGGACAGTGAAAGAGCGCATGCCTTCTTAACAGAAAAAATAAATCCGATAATAAATGACTAGATAACTCTGCCGCTGGAGAACAGGGGAGAATTAAGGGGAGGTTGCGTGCGGGTTTCTTGATTGTGAACTCTTTGAGTGCGCACATTCATCAGACCCATCAACTTATTTCTGCTGGTTCGTCTTATGACCTTTTCGGCGTTGCTGAGACCTGGCTGGGGCCGGGTGTAAATGATAAGGTCATTAAGATCAAGGGATATAAAGTAATAAGAGAAGATCGGAATATAAGGGGACGTGGAGTTGCGCATTTTATTAAATCTCATTTTAAATGTAATATTTTAGCTACATCTGACACTGAGCAGAGTGTCAGATTTTTTTAATATTACATTAAAATAAATTCTCTAAACGAATTTGATTCATTAGCAAAACTACTTTTTTTATTCAGTAATCCATGTTCTTGAAACAATTTCTGATTAGGAGTATAATAAGTAAATATTAAGAAACAGATTAATTACTTAGAAATAAATAAATTAATTATAAATAACTGTTTCTCAACTTTTTGCGCGTTACCGTAAGAGTGCGAATATTCGATTCATTCTGAGAGATGGGAAAGCGGCGGAAGAATAGGATTAATGACCTATTCTGTAATAAAGATTATCTAATATATTCAATCTAATTTGTTTACTCATTATTAAATTAGATTTATTTTCTTGAGCGATTGAAATATCGAAAATCAATAAACGTGCACGTTGTAGACCGCCAGTACCATTTATTGATCGATCATTTACATTTTTATACTTAAAATGTACAAAAAAAATTCAATTATAAGCATATGATAACACAGGCCTACAAAAAAAAGTTTCCTGCGCGGTAGACCAGACTACGTGAATTTAATGTTTTTGGGGTCGCTGAATCCGAATTTAGAAAATGTATCGTGCAATTCAGGGTTGCGGATTTGGTTGCAGCGGGAAAAAAATACATGGAATTCATGGCGCCTTTTATCGAAATTATATAGTTTACTACACACAACACCTGAATTGCACGATACATTTTCTAAATTTAACATTCTTCTGACCTTGACCCTGACGTGACTGGATGAAATGGTCCACGGATTCGCATTCAGCGACCCCAAAAACATTAAATTCACGTAGTCTGGTCTACCGCGCAGGAAACTTTTTTTTTGTAGGCCTGAGTTATCATATGCTTATAATTAAATTTTTTTGTACATTTTAAGTATAAAAATGTAAATGATCGATCAATAAATGGTACTGGCGGTCTACAACGCGCACGATTATCGATTTTCGATATTTCAATCGCTTAACCCGTTAAGGCCCAAACGGACAAATTTTTTTGGTGTTTTTCAATTGCTATAAAGACGGGTGAAATGATCAGCAAAAAATTTTGGACAAGTCAATTTCGATCGCAAATTTTCTGAACTTTCGAAATACGCTATTGGTTTTTGATTACAAACTGATTTTCATAGGTTATGTTTGCTTTTTCAGTGGAAAATCGTGATTTTTGTAAAATATTTTTTCATAAAATCAATATTTTAACTCCGAAATCAGTGTCGAATATGGTAGAAAAGTTCATAAAAAGTGTCCATGGACAATTTCAAATAAAGTGTACATGGTGGCATTCATTAATTCAAGATGGCAGTTTTCAAAATAGCGGCTCAAACCTGTAAAAATTACAGCTAAATGTAACTTTGGGAAAATAACAGTCATTTCATCATAGACTTCTATAAAAATTTGTATACATACGTTTTTGTGGTCGCTGATTACAAATCTGAGTTCAGATTTCAAAAATACAAAATGGTGGATCCAATAT
>UELU01106596.1:0-10390 GCA_900490025.1 Megastigmus dorsalis
CCCCAAGCTAATGTAATTATTATTTTATTAACATATCTTTTTATACATTGAATGGAATTGTATCATTTTCTATCTTTTATTTTAAGCTATCAAAGTTGGTATATTATTATATTTTATGGCTTTGATGGTACTACATATTTCTACATTTAATAGTAATAAACAAGGATTATATGGCACAACAAAACCATTATGTGCTACTCTGCGTTTGGAGTATATGATATTTTTACCATCATTCCTGCGACGATAAATAGGATATCCATTCGGATTATATTGCGTTTCATCAATAAATGGTTTGGGAAATTTTTTAGTACAAAATTTTTTATTATTACTCGTGCATACACAATTTTTGTTTTGTGCACCGCAAGGACCATGAATCATATTATTTTCTACTATATTATATATTTTGGGATATTTCGTTTCATCTGGTATTTCAGGACTTATTATTTTATCAATTCGATCAGTATTTCTAAATTTATAGTCCGAGTACAACCATATTAACATATTTCCAGGCTTGATGCCTGATTAAAATCGTTTTGATACGAGCAGGAGCTACAAAAGGGTACGATTTGCCTTACGCGGTTTTACAGATTCTTATTTAAAATTCAATTTATAATTTTGTGCCTACTTTGTGACTTTAACTCCGCGCTAGATTGCCTTCGTTTGTAGTTATTTTGTCTGTTAATTAATTTCTCGCGCACGTATCCGTACGCTCGAGATTTGAGGTGGAGCAACGCATAATTTGGTGAGCCAAGCTACTCAAAAATATTGTTAAGCGTATTGCGTGCCTCTTCAAGGCAAATATTTAAAATATCATCTCATGTAAATTAAATTCATAGTAGAGTCACTTAAATAAATAGCGTGCCTACTGCGACAGGCTTATAATATTCCGCTAGACTCTCTCACTATATTTTATTCTGTTACAATGAAACTAGCATGCCTCTCAGAGGTTCTTTTGTAAATATTTATTTGCATATTAAAGAACTCGTTAGTTGAAACGTTGGGCTCACACACGTAATAAAGGTGGTACTTATAGAGAAAAATTGCAAGAATTTGTCTTACACTCTGGATAATTTTAAAGCATCACTAGACGTTGGCTACATTATTCATGATCGTGATCTATGTCAATGGGCATTACAAGCTCAACAGGACATAGACTCAGAAGACGTGAGATTTAAGGCTTCGAAAAAGTGGCTTTCGAAATTCAAGACAGCTCATAGAATAGTATCCCGGAAAGTAAATAAGTTTGTAACCAAGAAAACAATAGAAAGTAATTCCGCACTAATTACTAAAACAGATGCGTTTATTGTTGACGTTAAAGCAGGCATAGGAGTAGTTGGAATTCATAATGTGTATAATTCTGATCAGAGCGGATTCCAACTAGAAATGCACTCCGGAAGAACGCTAGCAGTGGAAGGAGAAAAAGAAGTACAGTGATTAGTACAGTCAGTTTCATCGACAACGCACAGTTATACTATACAGCCACTTATATCAGCTGCAGGAGAATTAATGTCACCACTCTTTTTAGTTTTGAAGGAAGCTAGCGGTGAGTTTGGACCTGTTGTTGAAACCAGTTTATTTAGACTGGAAAACGTATACGTAGAAGCATCTAAATCTAGAAAGTTGACCACAGGTATATATATTTTCATCTAGTTACAATTAATGTCATTATAAATGAATTTACAAATCAGATTTTTAATTTTAGACCTCTTTAAAATATGGCTGCAAAAATATATTTCCCCAACGTAGGCTCCAATACGATGCTGTTACTTGACTCCTGGAGCGGTCATTGTGATAGAGTTATAGAAGAGACGACACCGAGCAATAAAATTATAAATGTCAAAAAAATACTGTCTGGGACAACAGAAAAAATTCAGCCACTTGATGTTAATTGATTTCGCATGTGGAAGAACTTTGTCCGGCAATTTTCAGATACTGTAACATTGATGAATTATGATTTGACTTTACATAAAAGAAATGACATTATTAAACTTCAGTCATTAGTCCATAACCAACTATCTTCACCAAGATATACTAATCCTTTTAAATATTCCTAGTTCAAGAGTGGTTACATCACTGAAAAACCAGAATATTTTTACAATCCTGTTGCTTATGGTTTGGGTGATTCCTGCAGTACATATAATGAAATAGAAGGGTGCAAAAATGTGGCTATTATACGTTGTAGTTGGGGCCTAAAATCATTATGTTTTAAGCATTTTTATGAAGAATATGATTATTGTAAGAAGTATATACAATAAATAAGTTCTAATTATCTTGAGATTTTTAAATTGGAAGCAGGGTGTATTATAATGTCGTATATAAAAACTACGTTACCATTTTTATGCATTTGATAATTATCAATTGCAATTCTATACTTAAAAAGGTAGAAATTACAATCTAAAAAAAAAGGGTTGCAACCCACATGGTCGGAACTACATGTGTAATTTGTATTTTTGCAATAGAAGTAATGCGCAATGTAATTCGTAGTAAATTATCAACTAGAACTCGTAGTATATCGAAAAACATTTTTTGGGGGTGGATTTTCCATTTTGAGGGAGGTTTGAAAAATAATCTCAAACAGGTCAACTTTATTTTTGTATCCAATCCTCGATAATATTTTTTCCAATTTTTCTTGGCTCATTTTAAATCTTTTTTCATAAAAAAATTCACAAAAAGGTAGAAATTCCGATTTAAAAAAATAAGGGTTGCAACCCTCATGGTCGAAACTACATATGTAAGTTGTATTTTTGCATTAGAAGTAATGAGCAATGTAATTCATAATAAATTATCCACTAGAACTTGTAGTATATCGAAAAACATTTTTTGGTGGTGGTTTTTCCATTTTAAGGGAGGTTTGAAAAATAATCTCGAACAGGTCAACTTCATTTTTGTATTCAATATTCGATAATATTTATTTCTACTTTTTTTATCTCATTTTAAATTTTTTTTCGTAATACTAGTCACAAAAAGGGTAGAATTTTCAATAAAAAAAATAAGGGTTGCAGCCGTTATGGTCGGAACTCCATGCGCTAGTTCCGTATTTATATGGGCAGTGAAATGAAATTGGTTTCATTGTAAAATATCAATTAGAACCTTAGATATATTGCAAAATCCATTTTTGGGGGTGGATTTCGAAGGCGGATTTCACCCCCTCAAAGTGTTTTTCCGCCGAAAATTCGCGTGTCGCAAGCGTCCTCAAGCAAACCAAAATGTGCAGGAGTGGAGAGGCGATTGACATTAATGTGCCCTATATTAAAGTTTTGGGGCTCATTGGAGAGATAGTGAGAGAGACAGAGAAATAGAGAGAGATAGATATTCATTTATTTGTATAAGTATACAAAAATGATTTTCAATATAATAATAATAATACAATCTTACATACATATTTTTATAATAATACAATATTAGTAATACTCTTCATCAGTCTTATAATCAGTAGTAAATTGCAATCAGTCTTAAAATCAGTCTTAAAATATGTTTCGAACCTAAAAGTAATATCACATAGCGTCTTACGATAAAAGATAGAAGGTTACGCAGATTGTCTGGAAGAGAGTTCCAAAAGCGCGCACACTAAACCTGGAAAGATCGCATACCAGTTTCTCGAGAGTTCTTGTACAACACCCCTACTAGTGCTTTTGGACTGGTGTTTGTGAAAAAATGCCACTAAATATGTTGGTTCATTGAAACGAAGGATTTTATACATAGGGATGGCAGCAAAATACGTCCTCCGATTGTCGACGCGCAACTAGCCCAGTTGCTTTCTATAGGGGGTGATGTGCTCAAGCCTCCTAACACCTTATATGAATCGCACACATGTATTATTAAGTAGTGTAAGGCTTTATTTACTTTCTTGGTTACACTATCGACCTGCGGTTTCGACGTTAATTTACTATCTAATGTAACACCGAGACTCACGACCGTGCTGTAGAAAGGTATGAGCGCTCCGCCCCCCCCCCCCATATCAACGTTTGGCAATCCCCTTGTAACCAAATCGTTAACATATTTACGAGAACCAAACAAAATTGCTTTAGTTTTGCCGGAGTTGAGACGGAGGGACAAGCGCTCGGCCCACCTGAAAACCAATCGTTCCGCATCAGACAGGCAAACATGTTTATCTGCAGGGGTTTGAATGTAAATTTGGAGGTCATCAGCATATAATATGTGCTGAACTGCCTCACGATTAAAGAAGTCTTTATGGTAATTGATATAGAGACTGAAGAGCAAAGGCCCGAGGACCGACCCCTGTGGTTTACCCAAATTTGTCTCAACCCACGAGGAACAACTATTTTTAGATAATACGCGTTGAGTACGGCCTTGTAAATACGATTTAATCCACAGGAGTTGAGACCTCGAGAACCCGAGATCGCGCAGTTTACTCAACAGTCTCGAAGGAGAGATGGTGTCAAACGCCTTGCTGAAATCAAAGAGCAACAGCAAGGTGATCATCCTTCTATCAATGCCTATTCGTATGTCGTCAGTCAGCTTAAGCAGGGCTGTCTGAGTAATGTGATGCTGTCTGAACCCAGCCTGTAAAGGATCGATAATGCCGCTCCTGGGGAGATCGTTGGTGATTTGTGAGTGTGCAATCTTCTCAAGTACCTTGGAAAGGAAGCACAGTAGGTCGATAGGGCGGAAGTCAGAAGCTAAAGATGTGGGAATCTTTTTTAAGGCCACTAACTGCGCCCGTTTACAATCACTCTGGAAGACTCCCTGAGCAAAGGAGGAGTTAAATAAACGGACTATATAATACCCCAACACTGGCAGAGACTTCACCACAACACTGTGCGGTATATCATCTACACCTCTCGCCTGAGATGTAAAATGAGACATGTCGAGAACTATATCTGGAAAAGTAACTGGATGAAATGCAAAACCATCATCACATGCCGACTGTATGATGTTTAATACGCTATCTATATCCTCATTGGGTGCGGTTGACACCCCTGCGAAGTGTGTGTTGAACTCGTTCGGGGTGAAACCACGTGAAGCTCCTCCTTGACCTTGGACAGGAGGCCAAGATTACGCATTTCCCTCCAAATATCTTTCCCATGATCAAGAGCGTCAGAAAGCTGGTTACTAAGAAAGGAGGTAAGCTCTTGATCCATGCGCACCTTGACCTAATTGCGTAAATGAAGAAATTCGTCCAGTAGAGCGGAACTTCCAGTCCTTTTATACCGTCTATGCGTGGCTTTACGTTGGTGTATGAGTAGTTGAAGCTCAGTGCCGATCCATGGTGCTTTTCCTCTACGAGGAGTTACAGTTTTTAACGGTGCAAGTTCATTGATAGCCTCCAATAGATTGACAACAAGATATTCAAGCGCCCCATTTATGTCAAAGTCAGAATCTAAGGTATTTTGAGAAAGAGTCGACCAATCGGAGCGGCACAAGAACTCACTGAGCACCACCAAGTTTATATCATCATAATTTCTAAAACTGAAAGTTTCCTTGGGAGGAGATACTAATTGAATGTCGATGGTAGCATCAATGATATTGTACTTGCTGCGAAAGGGCGCTAGACTGTTCCCATAGTCCAGTAACGTACCATTATCGTCCACAAACATTATGTCGATCCATGTGTGAGATGCATCGGTATGGTGCGTCGAGTCGATCTGGATGATCTTAACTGAGAGTTCGTCAGTTAAGCGCTGTACGAACTCAGAATCACCAGTCGTCGACAACAGATAGGCATTCAGATTGCCCATAATTATCTTGTGACTGTTATTACCACTAAGGTCTCTAAGCGAATTGAGAAAGTCAGGATCACTATTAAAATCTACTTTAGGTGTCATCCGTCAACTTAAGAAGGGCAGTCTACGTATTGTAGGGTTATCTAAACCCTGCTTGAAAATAATCAAGAATGCTATTCGCCGTCAGGTATTCAGTTATTTGAGAGTGTGCAAGTTTCTCCAGTACCTTAGAGAGAAAACACAATAAGGCTATGGGACGAAAATCAGAAGTAGAACGCGGTGCTGCAGTTTTTTTAGGAGCAATAAGTTGTAATCTCTTCCAGGCACCAGGGAAAAAGACCAGGGCTCCCTGAGTAAAAGAGGAGTTGAAAATACGAACAAGATGTTCACCAATTGTTGGAAGAGCCAGTGAGATAACACTCTCCGGGATGCCATTCGTACCCCTAGCTCTAGAGGAGAAATACGAAATAGCAAGGACTACGTCATTGAAATTTATAGGTTTAAAAGGGGAAAATCCTTTAGAATCGAAAAAATGATGGGTTTTTTAAGAATTTTTTTTGAGGAGACAACAATATTTATTATTATCTGAATTTTAATAACATTTTTACACTCTATTAAAAAACCTTAAATGATTTTTTATTTAAAAAAAAAACAAAATGGCGGTGCTATGCGGCGCCGTAATTCGCAACGTGACGAGCGACTTTGCAATTGGAGTAATTTCTCCAATTTTTTTGGGTGATCTGAAACAATAAATAGAAACAGTTTACGATTAGTAGTAGAATTTCGCTCTATGCTTACCTACAAATGCATAAAAAATTACAAAATTGTAAATTCGACATATTTTTTTTGAAAAAAGTACAATTTTTCACCGTTTTTTTCTTATATTTTTGTTTAAAAAATTACTGTTTTAATAAGAAAAGTTTAAATCTTTAAGTATAAATAGAAAACAATACTATAAAGTAACTTCGTGGAAAGTTTGAGCAAGTTCTGTCGTTTGGTTTTTAAATGAGAAGTTACGCCAATTCAAAAAATGTAGTTTTTAGAAAAACGCGTTTAAAGTTTTGCACATGAAAACTACTGATTTTAGTGACTTACCGATTAAACTGCGATCCTTGGCGCATACAATACTCCTTCAGCTTCATCAAATAATGCATTTTCTTGAAGAACTTGTTGCTTTCGGGCTAGTTTGGCTTCTTTTGACTCATTTAAGCTGCGCCGGTTCTGCCGAGCTATCCGGTCACGGTCCGTATTTTCAGCAAATATTCTGCATTGAGTCTCAATACGAATGTCCAAATTATCCATGATCTTTAAAATGGAACTGTATCCCACGCTGAATACACCCGCAGCAATAAAAGCAGCAATTTCAACAATTTTAAACCCAGAATGCAGATGTTTTGGAGTCATTAGCCAAACGATCGAATTAAAACTTTCATTAGCATTCTGGGTGTGGTCACCTAAACATCACGTAAGTAAATCGTCTCTTGATAAATCTTAAATGTCACTGCTTGCTTACAATTTCGACAAAGTAACATTTCAGACAAAGCTAGAAAAACGGTTGCGAATTCAATAATTCGGCATGCATGCATCGGATTAGTTCGAATCTCTTCGATGTCGGTAGTGAGAAGTTTTTTTGCACTCGCACTGGTTTCTGGTTTCTCCTCGCCGTAAATTGGTTGCCTTGAAAACGTTTTTTTCGAAGATTTGATGCTCGGGAAGTACTGATTTTCTCTGCTTATGGATAACTTAACATTTTGGCTCCCAAAATTCAACTGTATGCACCGAACGTTCGATCGAGACTGACTAAGTAGCTAACACAGCGTTTATTTACTATAATTTGGTATACTTTTATATACCTGCTCTGTAACGTTCTTTTCACTCGAAACGCGCAGCGAAACATCTGCTCCAATACAATTAAAGGTAGAACCAACGTATACAAAAGGGATTATAAAAGAGCATTGACCTGCCTTTAGCGCTCCATATACCTGCGGTGCACGGGCGGTGCGCTCTGAAATGAGTCACGCTCACAGGCTGTAGCTCTCATAGGACTTTAAATTTCACTTTGAAACTTTTGCACGATATTCTTGAAGGGATAAACTAACTTTTTATGAAAAAAAAATTGATTTTTTGAAAATTGTAAAGGAGTTTCCACCTTAAATGAAAAACCGTCCTCTGAGGCAGCTTAAATTACATCCATTGCATCATCTATGTGATCGTTGGGCGCGAGTGAAATCGCCGCAAAGTGAGCATTGAGCTCATCCGTCCCAAAACCATGAAACTCCTCCCTACTCTTCGGCAATAAACGAAGGTTGCGCATCTCCCTCCATATATCTTTTTTAAGATCCAACGCATTTAATAACTATTCACGAAGGAAGGAAATACGCTCCCTTCGTGAATAGTTATTAAAAACTCATGAAGAAAAATAGCATTCCCGGTCCGCTTATACCGTCTATGCGTAGCATCATGTTTATTGATGAGCTGATGAAGCTCTGGACCAATCAACGGATCTCTTCCCTTTCTTGGGACTTCTGTTCTTAACGGTGCCAATTCATCAATTGCTTTATTTAGATTCAATCCAAGGCTTGTTCAAGCAGCTCATCCAAGTCACAGTCGAGGTCTCGATAAGCAAATGACGACCATTCACAGACATGCAGCAACTCATTCAACTCAATAGGGTTTATTTTGTGATAGTCCCTGTAACTTAATGTATCACAGGGAGGAGAAGAAGAGTGCAGAACTATGGTAACATCAATAATATTGTGCCTGCTATGAAAAGTCATCAAATTGTTCCCATAGTCAACTACCGTATCGTTGTCATCCACCATAATAATATCAATCCAGGTGTGAGAAGTGGAAGTATGAAGACGCCAAATAAATTCCGCATCATCAGATGCCGACAAAAGATCTGCATTCAGATCACCCATAATTATTTTATGACTGTAGTCTCCACAGAAACAACGACGCATAGTTAAAAAGTCAGGATCATTCTGAAAAGCAACATGCGGTGGTCTATATATAACACTAACAAAAACCGGTGGTGAATCACCCTGCTGTACGGAGCACATAATGTATTCAGGAATACATGGTTTAATGTAATGAACTGGTACTTTTTGACTTATCATGAATTCTAACCTTGAAATCATTCCGGACATACAGGGCAACACCACCACCATTCACATCGAGATCCTGACAAAGAAGACTATAGTCATCGATCCGAATGAGATCATCATCGACAACTGGGCCAAGCCAGGTCTCAGCAACTCCCAAAAGGTGATAAGATGGATTATCCGTAAGAAATTGACGGACTTGCCCAATGTGAGCTCTAGTGAATTAGCATTGAGAAAGGCCGCTCTAGCAGTCACCCGTCACTCCTCATTTATTCGCATTTTAAGCAGGATTTTGGTGCCATAATAAATTAAGTATATACGAGTGTAAAAAGCAAAAGAAAATAATAAGTATGAAACATTTACGATAGCATAAAAAGGTTAGAAACACCTATTGCAAAATTTAAAAATTATATGAATTGCTTAAAATACGTTAAACTAATATAATTCGATTTAAATTCTAAACATCTAATTCAATATAAAAATCAGTGTTAAGAATTCAAACTTCGATATAAAAATATTCGAGGCTAAGATAAAAATTCCAAATTTAAAATTATAAACAAAATCAAAACTTATTTTATGTATAATGCAGAAAAACTTATATAAATATTGCTATAAAAATAAAAACAAAAAAAAATAAAATAATGTACTGAAAGTCGCAGTGACAGTGATCCGAGAAATAAAATGAAAACGCTATGAGGATCGCACAAAGAACCTATGTAAATTAAAAGAAAGAAAATCAAAGAAAAAGAAACCATCATTAATATTAATACGGGTAAAGTTGATATAACACCCACAACCTGTGAATACAGCACAGCCCACACAAGTCAATTCCCCTTCAATCATATAATTTGTTAAATATATTTTTGTTAATATTATTTAATATTTAATTAATAATAATCGCGCAACAATTAATTTCTTGTAAAAAGTAGGGGAAGGTGGGTCTAAATGGGCAAGTTTTTTTTAGAGCTTTGGTATTTTTTATAAAAAACTTATTTTAAGATGTATTAAGATACACCTCATAAATAAAATTCTGTTGCGTAATATTCATTATTTATTATTTTTTTTTTATAAACGTTATCTTCTTAGGAAGGAAAAATACCCATTTTGTCCTACCGTTGGGGTGAAATGGGTTTTACTCTGACACAATAATAATATTACTTAAATAACATTAAAAATAGAATGAAAATTTTTTTTATTGTTGTTATATATAAAAAATATGTATAAAAATTAAACAGGGTAATTTAAAAAAAATAAAACATATAACTTTTATTAAAACAAATAAATTATTGCACATTTAATAGAAACATTTATTAATCTCAACTACTTAACGTTTTTCTTTTTTATTAAATCTAAGAACACTTATTTATTAATTTTTTATTAATTCTTGGCATTATTTATTGCACCGTAACATTTATTCTTAACAAATCTAAAATCACAGATTCTCCCTACATCTTAAGCCCGCATTTGTAGGTTAACGGTCGTCTGCTTGTTCGTGATCCTATCGGCCCATTTTACTCCCTTGTGTTTCGCTCATTTCGACCCACAGGTAACTTTTTATTAGTTTTATTATTTTGACTATATATTAAATATGTAAATAAAAAA
>UELU01106673.1:0-19136 GCA_900490025.1 Megastigmus dorsalis
CCCTCGCGTAGTTCGGCTGGTGGAAAAGAGTAATAGATCTGGGTATCGTCAGCAAAGATCATGTGCTCTGACACGCTCAATACTGAGGGTAGGTCGTTGATAAACACTATGAAGAGTAAAGGGCCGAGAACGCTGCCCTGCGGAACGCCCGCCATGACCTTCATCCACTCAGGTGTTGAGCCACCCGAGTCTACTACCGCCTGGAGCCTGTCATGCAAATATGCATAAAACCACGCGATGGTCGCGTCCGAACACATCATTCGTCTTAGCTTTTGGAGGAGAAGACCTTGAGGGACCATGTCAAACGCTTTGGAGAAGTCAAACAGAACAAGCGCAGTTATCATGCGCTTGTCTATTGCTCTCCTACGTCGTCGAGGACCCCCAGGAGCGCTGTTTAAATGCTGCGATCCCTATGGAAACCCGACTGCCGAGGGTTAAGGAGACCAGACGACTCGAGATGGCGAGAAAGCTTTAAGTGGGCCACTCGCTCAAGCGCCTTAGATACCTCGCAAAGCATCGCTACGGGGCGTGTGTCCGACATCGAGGACATAGCAGCCTTCTTTGCGAGGGGTGCGAGAAAGGTTCGCCTCCATAGTGCAGGAAAAGAAGAGGACTCGAGCGAGTGGTTGAAAATGGCTGTAATGGGCACAACATTTGCTGTGAAACCGCGGAAAAACAGAAAAAGTTTGCAGACTCTAAAGGAGCTGCCTCGCGCGTGGACAATAGGAGTCGCTCGAAAGAATCAGGCGAGAGCGGGGCAAGGTGAGCAGTAACGCTCGCGTAGTGGCGATTTAGGTCCGTACACGAAAAGCAGCTGAAAGGCGATGCTCGCACGGAACCGCAGACCCCCATGCGCCTTAGCTTGCGCCATTTAGCCGCAGCATCCGGCGCCCTGTCAAGTTTGTCGGCAAGATAAGTATTTTTCGCGGTATCCAGTCTGTTAGAAACAGCGGTCCGAAAGAAATTGTAGCCAGGTAAATGAATAACGGCGTCAGAATCGAGGTCGGTGAGAAACGTCTCGGTAGTGGCTAGAATATCACACGCGTTGTCCACAACGTACGCCTCGATGAGTGTGAAGTGTGATTTTAATCTATTTACGTTAATATGAAAAACATTTAATACATTACAATTTATAAAAGGCCGAGGATCACTCGATTGCTGGGAGTGAGTTACTAGTGGTGAAGATGTGTGAGCAGCACGCAGCGAAAGCGGCAGATTCGCTACTCTTCACGAGATACGAGGGGTCGGCTGGAGAGCCATCAAATCTGGCTCGTAGAAAACTGGTATGAGAGGACCAGAGGGCGATGCTCTCATATGCACTATGAGATTGCGAACGGAGGGTCTGGCGTAGTTTAATTTTTTATGTGCCTCGTAGGCTTTGCCAAGAAGCAGGTGAATGCGTTTTGGCCAAAGTGCTCGCAGAAAGAGAGCCGAGCCGCCGCCCTCGCCCAAGATCTCCTCGCAACGTCGACCCTTTAACTTAGACGCCCGAGAGATTAACAAGTCACGCGCGCCTGGGGAGGAAAGACGCAATACAAGACCGCGAGCCGCGGATGCACCCATATTTGAGACCACAGTCGATGATGCGACTGCGGGCGCGCCAACTGGGAGTCACTCTCGGGTAAGGAGAATAGAACCCGCTATGAGTGGGAGAGAGAAAGAGAGGGAGAAGGAGAGAGAGACAGGGAGAGGGAGGGAGAATAGAATAGAATAGAATAGAATAGAATAGAATAAAATGATATTTTATTTGGACCGGGGGGTGTGACGCCATTTGGCCCTTCAGCAATATACATGAGAATTACAATAAGTAAGTAAATACAAAATAACAATAAAAATAAATCTTTGGAAAAAAACAAAACCAATAAAATATAATATAATACGATAAAACTAAAAACAATAATAAAAGATTAAGTAAACCTACAATTAAGTAAACCTTGAGCTCTGATCCGTTTACCCATCAAAGATCTCAAATTGAAAAGTTAGAAGCTTTAAATTTAGATAAAAACAAGATTTACTTAACTTTTATTTGAATAATAATTGAAGAATCTATAAAAGTATAATGATTTGATAATCCTAATTTATTGTTTTATCTCTCGTACACAGTAGCTTTGCACGTGTATAACAGCCGAATATTAAAAATTAAATTACTATCAATAATCTTATGAGGTCAAAAAAGAGGCATGCGTTCAATTGAGCTTCTCGCAAGTTGTGTCATAAAACATGGTTCGAGACATGAGTGAGAGATAGATTCCACCCTTTTGTGAACGTTTGCACACGAGCAAGTTAGATCACTTTATCGTACTAGTATCGAAATTTACCATTAATCCCGTTTCGATATTAAAATATTTTCGACAACATTCAAAAAGGTATATAAATTCTCAGCTGCACGTGACTCTCTTGCTACAATGTAAGCTACACGCCCTTCTTGAAACAGAATAGGTTCTTTTAAAATTATTCGATAAGGCGTGGAAGTGGAGCAATTACGTAGTTTTAAATTTAGTTACAGAAATAAGTCACCTTTAAATTTTATCTAAAAGATATAACTATCCTACAAATTAAACCTTTAATTTAAATATTCCTAGTCGACAGGGGTCGGACAGGACAGGGAAAGAAAGTACTTTCAAAAAAATTGAAAATTCACAGTTGTACAGGCAAATGTCGGTTAATAGTAAGCTATAATGTAAAAAGCATGTCTTACTTAAAAAAAAAAATAATAAATAAATAAATAAATAAATAATGATTCTTATTGGCTATTACTTTTTTTCGCGATCCCAACTTAAACAGATCCGTTTTTACAAATATAGTACTTTTCGTACCTAGGCCGAAAAGTTTTACGGCCGTGGTGCTCAGAATATTTTTTTATATAGTATCTGTAAAGTTCGTACTAATGTTTATATAATAAATATCGTTGTATATAAGGCGATTATCCAAAAATGTTTATGAAATATGAAATGGTAAAGATATTCATGAACGAAGGGGTCCAGGGGCGAGGCCCCGGCTGGGCCAAAAATAAAATACATTGATAAATTAAAAAAATTGAAAGTGTTTTATATTTAGTTTATTATTCCTTTATTAGATTAAATATTATATTTTTTTATTAAATTAAATATTACAAATTTTTATTAAACTAAATACATTTTTATTTATAGGTATGCTTTACATGTGTAATATCATAATATAATTTCACAATCTTTTCTTTTTTTTTTTTGAAAAATTCAATTCCATAAACAATTATTATTCACAAAATTCATATACATATTTATAATATAATATCACAATTTTTCATTAGTTATAATTCTAAATTAAATAAATAATTATTATTCTTAACCTGATTTTCTTTAGTAATTTAATAGATTTTATTTTTATGCAATTTTTAAATTAAGTGTTATTACGGTATTTTTTCCATTACTATATCATTCTCATTGCATAATCTTTGTTGTTTTGATGGGATTTCATCAACATTGGAACTATCAATTGCATTAATAATACGATTTGACATTTTTCTATTACTCGCGAGTGAGTCTTCAATGTAACCTTCAGCAACTGTTGTAGAACGCCAACCTCCGAGGCGTTTGAGTTCCTTTGTGCCTGCTCCTGCGTTCGTATAAATAGTCGCCGAAGACCGTCGAAAACAATGCCCGGTATATTCCTTATAGTCTGGTAAATTCAAATACAATGCTATATCACGCGGAAAGTTTCCTATTTTATGAATTCCCATCACTTGGTTTGTGCATTTACGCTTATTATATTTCAGAAAAAAATTTGCTTAGTTCTGAATTAGATGGTCGTAATTTTATGTATTCCTAGACTAATTCGGTGTATTTGCCTTTAACTGTAAATGTTTTGCTTTTGTTTTGTTTTCGTATCGGGTAAATAGAACACATACACTGAATTTTCTCGTCTTACATTATTGATGCACAAATTATACAAGTCTTCTTATCGACAAGCACCTACAGTTTCAAGAATTAGAGCAACCTATAAACAAAGGGTAATGTACGACTGTAATTTTAAATACAAGGGTAGCCAATGAGATAAGACATTTAAAACATTTTTATATAATTGAGAATAATGTAATATTATTGAAATAATGTAATAATGTAATAATGTAATATTATTTAATAATGTAATAATATAATAATATTACCTTGGTAGCTAAGTAATCAATATTGGAAGCATCATTTATAAATTTGTTTATTTGATCTGTAGATAAACCTTTAGATTTCTTAACACTGATACCAAAATTTTTTCTTATTATGAATGCTTTTAATTGAACATAATTTTTAATATCTATATTATTCTTAATATAAATTATTAAAGCTAACATTGAAAATTTCGTCCACAAAGAAGCTAGTGCAAGAGTTTCTGATAATTCATTAAAGTATGCTAATAGAACAGTTTCGCTGAAGAAATTGGTATTTTTTTCATTCATCCAATTCAAAAAATCACTGTAGGCTTTTAGATAAAGTAATTTTGACTTTTCTGGTCTTCGTCATTGTCGGGTATAAGACCCGTCACCTCGATTTCTGCACTGGTAAGTAACTCCAGCAATATTTGTAGGTCCGTTATTCCTCCGTTTTCGGCATATTTTCGAGCAGTGCAAAATTTTGCCATAGCGAGTTCAAGCATAGCCTCGGATCGCAGACACGCATCAAAGCAGACTTCATTTCTATCCAAGCTTATGCCCTCATATTGTTCGAGAAATATTGCATATTCGTCTTTTGCCTTGTCCGTGATAAAGGCTAGTGGATAACCAGGTACCAGTGTCATCTACTGAAAAAAACTCGTGAGTATAATTTGAAAATATCCCTCGGGTTTGTGTTTCTGAACTACATTAGGTCGTAGACAACGTGGAGAGAATGTGACAGACAGAGACCGGCGTCGTTTCTGATAGATAAAATTGAACATTTTCATACAGACTCTTCGGTTAAGTGCACACGCCCACGACCTACTATATTATTTATAACAGCACATTTGATTAGTAAAGTATAATATCGAAATCGGATGCACTTTGCATGGCACTGAAATACATATTCCAGAACTCACCGACATCGACAATTTGAATAGGTCTAAATAACATCCACAAGGGTACATAATTAAATCTTTTAGATTGAATAGTTATACCAATAAAATCTGTAAGCTCACCGTCATGACAAAGATTTTCGTGTAGATTAGACAGAGGACTCGCCAGCAGCTCGTAAATATTATTATTATCGGGTAGCATTCTGGATGTTCGACCTGTGAGCTCGAACCCTTCTACACCGAATCAGTGATAGTGCCGCGAAGAGCTGCTTTCAACGATAAACCGAGATGTTCTTTCTACCTCTCCTTTAACGCCTTGACCGCTCTGTAAACCGTCTTCTGTGCAAATTGAAGCTAAGAATATTCACAAATTAAAAAAGAAATGAATTAAAATGCTATGCATTTAATGTTCTCGATTAAAGAGCGTGCAGGCTATTGTTGGTGTCAGTGTTAGATAACTCAGGGTGGATGACGCGGGTTAATGAGACTCATTATCTGAGTCTACGCCATCACGCGCGTCGTTTGACGTCAAGGCCTCTGCACTGTCAAGCTGAGGTATCTCACCTTGCATGATTAGATTATCGCCTATTATATCAGAGCACATTTCCTTAACCACTAAAAGAAGTATTTGTGAAAATCGAATATTCGATAAGTAAAGCTTAGACATATTTTTCACTCAATAAAGAGTACTCACTGTGCAGATGAAGTATGTGGTTAGAGGCAGGATTGACTTGAAGGTTACGCCTTCGTATCACATTTACCACAATATCAAGAATTCGCTTATTGTTAAAAAAACCGACTTAATACATATAATCCATACTATTGATACTGGTACGCATCAAAACGAAATTCAACCTTTTTAACAAATGGTGAGTGCTGTCATGAGATAGATACATACATAACTCTTTATTTTGTTGTAAAACAAAAACCAAATACAACAATTTTAAAATACATGAATTTCTTAAACAGTAGTTTTTATGATATAAATTATCACAGTCACAGTATTTTAATATCACAAAAAGTATAAAGTATAAAATTAGTCTTATCTATCTTTGGCATACATATAAAACAGCCACAATACAGAAAATTTATACAAAGATCAGTCTAAAAGAGGAATACCAGTATGCGTCACAGAGCGACTATGCATCCAGATCAAGGAGGTGTTGATAGACCGCCGTCTTGAATCTGCAAAGAGATAGTTGATAGCGCAGAAAATCAGGGAGAGAGTTCCGAAGGTGCGCGCCCAGTACTTGAAAAGATCTTATACCAGTTTCAGTGTGTACCTTCGATATTAAGAGTTCTTTTGCAACACCCCTACTAGTGCCCCTGGACTGATATTTATTAAAAACGGCCACTAAATATTTTGCAGGATCTTATACAAAATAATGGCGGCGAAATAATTCCTCCTAGCATCGACACAACCAGTCCAGTTGCTTCCTATACGGGGTGATGTGCTCAACACTCCTAGCACCATGCATAAATCTAACACCCGTATTATTTATTCACTGTAGTCTAGTTTTCTATTCATTAGATGCATCAAGACACACAACAGAGTAAGTTCTCAGTGGTGTACTGTCTAATAAATCACAAACTATAGAGAGTTCTATTAATTAGTTTCGTCACTTAATTAATATACGGTTTCCACGTTATTTTACTAACCAGCATAACACCGAGACGCACGACAGTGTCGCTGAAGGACACACCTGCCCCTCCCACTTGCTCGACACAAGGTAAACCAACTTTACTCAACTCGTTAACATCTTTATTTGAACCAAACATTTGCAATCGGTACGTTATACCTTCAGCATCACCTTGAAAACATAAATAAATATAAATAAAAATAAAAGATATTATTATAAGTACTAACAAAATGAATAATGAATATAGAAATTTCATACATATACCATTACCACACGAATTCAAATCTGCGCGCCTATCAGCAAATCATTAAACATGTCACCTAACGGTCAGCAACCTGCATCACGAACTGCGTCAACCGGTGGAGGCACCAACAGGATCTCTACAACCGATTAAAATTCATAAAAAAGGCAAAATAACTTAGGAAAGCAGTGGTTAAAAAAGGGATATACAAAGGACACAACAAACAGCTAATACAACACAAATACAGAACGGTCACGGCGACACCGAAGAGATGCGTGCGCAGACACTACCGAACACACATATCTCTAAAAAGGAAAATTTACACACATTTTATATAAAAAACGGATCAATACACGAATAAAAAATAACATAGAACACGCGGAAAGAATCACAAAACACTCACAATTCTAAGAAATACCGCACGGAAATATAAAGAAGACACTTTTCGAATAAACGTACACTAACACACACTGCACAAGGTACAGTTTTCCACGAAAATGCTTGATTTCCATGAAGAACCAAGTACCTCGCGACTATATAAACTCACGATCAGCACGAGAAAGTACCTCAGTTCACCAGCTCTCACCAGCAGGTAACTAAGAGGGTTGGCTTATCCTCTGGTGAACTTGCCCGAAGTCGAACTCTCACGAGTAGGGAGCTGAGTTTTCACCGCCGGCATATCCTTCGTGGAGAACTTGGCACGAAACTCAGTTTCCGAAGGGTTATCCGCAAGCAGAAACTTCAACTACTATACATATACCCATGTATACTTCCCAACGCTCCACTTAGCTGAGGCACGGTTAAGGAATATATAAAAAAGCGATAGTGCAGCTCGGACAGCTGACGAATAGATTGCAGCGCAATCAGCTGCTAGAAAGTAAACTCAAGATCAGCTGACTACAGCTGAATCATCGCGAGACATAGTTGCGCGCACGGCCTGGAATAAGGCCATAAACTTGTAAAAGCACGAGAAGCATCACGAACGATTAAAATCGTACTAAGTGTGGCATGCGCGACAGAGGCTGCGCATAGGATCGTCGCAAGATCCACGATGCATAGCGCGGAAATATTCAAAGTCGATATCATAAAATTATATAGAGACTGTGAAATAGCATATGTAATATATATATATATTTGTAAATAACTATATAAAAAATACTTGAATAAAGTATTTATTGATATATATATATATAATATATATATACATATAATCGCATGTATCGTAACTTATGCGGACACTTTCTTACATGAAACGTGACTTATGCAGACAAAAGTGTACTTATGCGGACTGGCGCATAAGTGCATGAGTTTTTTATACATAGAACGGTACTTATGTGACTAAAAAAACTCTTTTTTGTTTGGTTTTTTGATAATTATTTTCTTATTAACAGAAGCGGGCGCCGCAGACGAACAATATTTGAGACCGGGGTTCAAAATATTTTTATTTATCATACAATTATAACCTATTTTATAAAGTATCCATATAAGTTATTATATATATATATTTTTCTTTTTATAATTTGATAATTATTTATTTAATAACGGAAGTGGGCGCTGCAGGCGAACATCATTAGGGTCGGGGGTTGTGGGGTTTTAGGTTATTATACAATTAAAATCGATTTTAAAAAGTGTCTGCATAAGTACCTATACCTACGTTTATATATATATAATATATATATATATATATATCGAATTCACGATTCAATTAAATATTCGATCGTTAATTCGATTATATGCTCGATCCGACGGCGCGCAGGCAACGAGGATGATGAGCGAGAGACAGAGCGTAGGTAAGTGTCGCGAGAGAGAGATAGCGGTAATTAGCGCGAGATAGAGGGGGGCTATCGAGCCTCAGATCGATTTCCGCCGCGAAAGCTACCGCACGCGCGAAAGAGAGAGAAAGCCGCATATGTTTGTGCATGTGTGTTAGCACCTGCACCCTCCTACATTGCACTGGACTGCAGCCAGTGCAATATTCTGTGCCAGCAGCGAAGCAGAAATAGAGAGAGAGAAAGAGAGAGAGAGAGAGATAAGCGCAACTCCGCACGACTAAGTACTTGAAGTACTACAGTGACGGATCGCAAGCGGCGATCCGTGTATGTGTGTATGCGTGCGCGCCAAAATATTCTTTGCCTTCTCGGTTCGCGAAATTGTTATTACTTTTGTAATTGAGCGAGCTAAGAGAATATATTTCATTTATTAGATTCACGCCGTTATTTTCATTCACGAGATATCCTTATTTTCCCTAATATCCCGCGATTACCGCCGCCTCCGCGGGCACAGTAGATAGCGGATCTACTGTGCATTTTCTGAGCAAGCTGGACTCGTGAGCCTTGCACGGAGCTCACGAATATCTTTGGTCTGAGCATCGGAAAGCGAGACTCAACACGAGAGTCTCGCATTTATAAACGGAAGCTGATTGATCCTGAACAGTGGGATAAATCAAAGGATTTTCCCACTGCAACATGCAGCAGATAGGAGTGTGCAGTACAGGGTTACTGCACACTGAGAGAAAATCAGCCCCGTTACAATATATATAATACGTATATAAAAGGTCACTTATGCTGACACTTTTCAACATGCAACATCACTGATGCTGACATCGACGGACTTATGCGGACGTCAACATAATTTTAAAATTTTTTCTGTAGTACAACAGTACTTATGCGGACTTTTCAGTATTTTAAGGGCACTTGTACTGACACAAAAAAAAATTTTCTACATTTTTTGATAATTATTTCTGCACTATTAGAAGCGGACGCCGCAGGCGAACAATATTGGGGGTCGGGGATTGTGGGGTTTTATTTTATTATACAATATAAAACTCCATTTATTCACGAGGATTTCCATCCACTGCCCAGAACTGCGCCTATCACGCTGTTCCTAAATACAAAGTACCCTTTCACATTATCACTTGTGTTTTACCCGGATTGAGCTGAAGAGACGCACGAGCGGTTTACCGGGACACGGATTGTGCTACATCGGATAAGTAGATGACGGCCTCCTACAGTTGATTTACAGGAACCTGCAGATAAACCTGAAGGTCGTCAGCATAAAGTATGTGCTTGATGATCTTAGTGTCAAAAGTCTCACACAGGTCATTAAGATAAAGACTAAAAAATAAGAGACCAAGGACTGAACACTGTGGAACATCCAAGTTTGTTTCGAGATATTCAGAACAACCACCAACTTCTGAAATAACACACTGTGTGCTACCTTGCAGATATGACTTAATACACTGCAGTGCAGTCCCTGAAAGGCACAGATCACATAGTTTTCTTAAAAGTCTAGTTGGAGAAATGGTGTCAAATGTATTGCTGAAGTCGGAGAGCATCAGCAAGGTTATTATCCTTTTATCAATGTCCGTACGGATGTCATCAACCAACTTAAGCAGGGCCATCTGCGTGTTATGGTGTTGTCGGAACCCCGCTTGCAAGGGATCAAGACTGCTATTCAGTGATTTGGGAGTGAGCAATCTTCTTCAGTACCTTAGAAATAAAGCGCAGCAGGGCAATGGGACGAAAATTCAGAGCAGAAGATGGCGCAGTAGTTTTTTAAGAGAAACAAGCTGTACTTTCTACCAGGTACCAGGGAAGACTCCCTGAGTAAAGGAAGAGTTGAAAATATAGACAAGATGTTCCCCAATACATCATTAAAATTAATGGGCTTAAATGAAAACCCGTCCGCACAGGCAGCCAAAGAACGCTCATAGCATCATCAATATTATCATCGGGCACGTCTGAAATCGCCGCAAAGTGCGCGTTGAACTCATCCGTATAAAGACCATGCAACTCCTTCTTTCTCATCATCAACAAACTAATGTTTCGCATCTTCTTCCACATATCCTTCTTATTGTCCTGCGCATTAATCAATTGATCACGAAGGAAGGAAGTACGATTTCTATCCAAGAGCTCCTCGACTCAGGTAAAGTCTGAGTAATGGGGCGACCAGACCTGATACGATGTGACTCCACGATGGCCCGGGATCGACAGCCGTATTGAATATATGCGTGCGTTCACCTTGTCTCTTCCTGACTAGAAACTTTCCGCCACTATGCCAGACGTACCTCTAACCTAAATTGAATGCTACTTATTTTAGGGATAAAAATTCCCGGTGTAAACTGTTAGGCAACCTTTCATTAATATGTGCCTGTCTGTAAGGCGGCGATTACCCCGCGTAGCAAGAAAAGAGGGGTTGATATTTCTTGTAGTAAAATTAGTGAACTCGCGCTAAGCTTGAATGATTAAATGAACAAACTTGTCACTGTGAAGGTGAACTAAAGAAGACGACAGTCTTCTTAAACCACAGCATGTCGCGGCTGAAGAACTCTGACCTCAGTAATGTACTTCGTATCAATTCAATTCAATTGGCACGACTGCAAATTAATGACATCCTCAAGTCAGAAGACTCGATTAATCAGTTTAATCATCACCTCTCCTGTTGCTGCTACAGAAGTTGAGGAAGTAGTAACAGCATCACGACTTCTCACTACAAGAGTCCCAAGAGTGTCAATTGTCCCTAAGAGTGATTCAAATTGCGTGTTAAACAGGTCCATCATGGTCGATGACAAGCTGCACGGGGGTGCACTGACAGTTATCTGAGCACAGCTAGCGAGGCTCTGTGTCGTACACTCTCTTTTATTAAAATAAGCTGGGGTAGAAACATATAATGCTTTCCGAAGTTTTACAATGACGACACGTCAGGAGTCAGATTCATATTAGAATTATTTTTTAACTTCTCAAGTCCATTATTTGTCTCTTTCGGAGTGAGAATGTATATATATACATATATATCATCGCAGTTTTCACATATATATTCTGCTTTCAATTTAGCGTCCTCTATCAAGCGCATTTTATTACAAATATTATGAAATGCCTTTAACCATTTAACATATCTATGCATTAGGCCTGGTTAATTTTGTTAAATTTGAAATTTTTATATTAAAAATTAAAAATTTAATTTTATTTCAACAACTAATAGAATAAAACTATAAAACTTTATTACAAATATTTGATATTTAATCTAATAATTACATAACTTCTAATATTGCACTTTGCTTTCGACTAGAATTGTCATTTGTTAAACTAGGTACTTTAAAAATTTGTACGTTCAACCGTTACGCTCTGGAATTTTGATAGATGCTTCTATCAAAATTCCTGGAGTTCGTGTCGAGACTTAGTTTTTATATAAGAGATAGTTTAATTTAAGTTAGTCACGCCCTAATGTGTCAGGGCAAAGGAGATTTAGTGGAAACGCGCAATGGTCTCCGCACATCGCCACCCTGACACTATAGCTTTTCTCCGGTATGACCCTTCTATTTCACGGGATATTGAAAATAGAAGGGCCAGGAAATAGTGAATGAGCTTTCCTCACTCCGAGTATAAGCAAGCGCGTCTTGGCCTTTTTACGGCGAAGTGAGTACTGGACCCAGTGGATTAAGGATGATATGGGTCAGACAACTTAACTTTTTATGCTACTGTGCAATGAATAGCATAAAAGGTCTTAGCCTCTCACTCTTCCAGGTTCGATGGACGTCGCAATGACAATTTACCTAACTGGAGAGCTTACGATAAATAAAACAGGTTTGTTAAAGAAGTGCAATGCTTCTTTAACTTGCTGCGGAAACTCAATTAGTATCTTATAATTAACAATTATATACTATTTAATGCCTTTCTATCTACAGCCGCTTAATGGGCAGTAGACAGAAGTTGGCTTGCTCTCTTTTCACGGAGTTCGGTGGAAAAGTGTATTACTTTTCCACTTTGTCCGTGAAAAACACAGTTACGTGTATCTGGTTTCTTGAGAAAGCGCAATGCTTCCTCTACTAGCAGAAGAAGACTATTTTAATATTACCAGCTTATATTTAATAAGTTCCTCCACGATCGCGTAATGGATCGTGAAGGAATTATATGATATACCTCTGTATGCTAGGTTTATCGAGAAGCGCAATGCTTGCTCGATTTGCTAGTATACAGTGCTATTACTAGCACAGCGGATTCGCCGGGGAATGCAGTGTTTTCCAGGCCAGCCGCGAGGAAAAGCGCACTTGAGGTTTATACTCTATTCGAGCTCGTTGCCGCTTGTATTAAGCGAGCAACTTGTCGAAAGAGCCTTGAGTTGAGGGAAAATGAAAGTATAAGTGAAAATATTAATTGGATGCGCAGTTTATTCGTTGAGAGGATTGGGTACAAGAGTGTGTATCGACTCGTATATTGACCGTGTTTATATACTCTTCTTCTGCTTCTTCTTCTGAAGTTGAGTGTTTTTCAATATGTTTTTATCTTAATTCCATAATTATACTTGCCTTATTAATAACTTTTATTTTAAAGTTATTTTTAAATCAATTAATTTATTCCATTATATATACTTATAATAACGACTTTAATTTCTATTTATATATAACATTTAATTATCCTGACACTTATGAGTGTCACAACGGCCCCCCAAATAAAATTTAAAATTGAAGAAAAAAGAATGCAATAAAAATTTGTAAATTTTATTTCTCGAAAAAAATACGCCATCAATAAGTGTATATTCTAATCACTCAAACCCCCTTAACTTAAAGCATGCATGCAAGGAATAGTTTCGCGATAATTTCCAATCATATTTAAACGAAAAAAAACCATATTATTTATTTAGAGAAAAAAAACGATATATAAAAAAAACTTATAAAGCCTGGATCCAGTCCTCTAAATTGTCCCAGGAAACATGGTCTTCTGTTGGTTCCAGATCTGGTTTCCCTAGCGCCTCCACTTCATTCATCAGATTGATCAAGTCGTCGCTGACGCTGATATCGACGCCCTTTAGAAGGATCGGTGGTGTAGGTGGTGAGCTAGTGTCTGCGAGGTCAATTAATGCCATGTCCAAATATTGCCGCTGCTTTTCAATATCCGCCACTACTCGTGTGATATTATTATTGACTTTCCGCAGCTTCTTGGCGATTCGTCCTGGAGTAGCTTGCTGCGTCCTCTTTTTGCCGATAGCTGCCGTTTGTGTAGCCTGATTACGATATTTGGGTTTTGCTTGAAATGATTTTCCCGCAGCGTAACTCCCCCTCACCGACTTCCACCCGGCACCACTTGCACTTATTATACGAGTGCACTTCACGGCCTTGCGTTCCCACTTATTTTATTTTCGTCGCACTGTACGGCGACGTCACAGCACCTCATTGCCTCGGTCTATGTGAACACCTTCATTGTCTTCCTGGAACTCAATTTGGAACTTGCTTCACAAAATTTTGATTAGTACTGGTCCTATTTTCCTTTTGAGGCTGTATTTATACCCTTGACTATTCGCTAGCTCCGAGAGACCAGAAGGGTACGCTCGGGTTTGATCGCGCGCTTAATGTTTTTGTTTTTTCTTTCTGTCGTATGCTTGTAATTTTTGCGAATATACTATACACGGTATTGTCTTGCATATTTTACATTTTGACTTAAAATAAAATGTGTTCTTAGTACTTCCAAATATTAAACAAGTTGCTTATTAATATTTTACAACGACGATCTTTTTCGCCTTAATAATTAACATAAATTGTTTATGGTAAGAAACCATTTTGAACGCTTGGTGATAAATATAAATTGAATGATATTTACATTGTTTGAATCTATCTTTATATTATTTTCATCTTTGTCGTGACAATAATATGGTTTTAGTTTAGATATATGAAAATTGTATCTACTTTTAATTTTTCCTTTACGCTATAAGAACCTTCATAAATTTCAAACAAATTTGAAATCTTATTTTCGATCGCGTCTGATACATTTAGCGCTTTTACAAGCACTTTATCATTTATCTTAAACTTGAAATGTTGTTTATTTTTGTTCGCCCTATCCCTTCGCTTTTTTAATTTATTATGCATCACCTCACGAGCCAGGAAAATTTTTTGCTCTATGGTTTCATCATTTAATTTGGGTAATTTAAATACTTTTCCCAAAATCTTTTTGGTTTTTGATTTGAAAATATTTCTCTGGGAATTAATCCCGTCGTCTCATGATGTGTCTCATTTATTATTGTCTGGATTAATTTTAAATAACGTGCCCAGCTCGTATGTTTTGTAACGGCAAAGTGCGTTATAATTCCGCGAGCGAGCGGAACGGTGTGCACGATTAGGCGCGCGCGAGAGAGAGAGAGAACGAGGAAGAGGGCCAGGCGGAAGCGGCCATACTGTCTTCCTCGCTCGAGTCGAACGCCACGATTTCGCGCCTGCTCCCGCGTGGGCGGATTTTACGAAGTGCACGAGTAGGAATTGTGCGTGCAGTGGTGGAGGCACAAAGCCCCCCCACCACCTCCTCTTAATGAGCAGCACAGGAGCGGAGCCTGCAGCGCGTGTAGCCCGAGGGATCGACAGGCGGCTGCAGTCACGCGTCGCCGACACGAGAGCCCCGAGCGAGAGAGAAAGAGAGAAAGAGAATAACGAACTCGCCGTTCGAACGGCAGATTGAAAGTAAGTGCGACTTTTCTTCTCGCGGACGGTCATCCCGTCGTAAAAGCCAGTGTGGACGCACACTGGCCGGCAGAGGCGCGAATAATACGGGTTACTCGTCGAAGAGTAACCTATACGTGAAAAGCAGCGCTGGAGCTTGTAAGTCACGAGCCGAACCTCGTGGCAGCTCCGGAAAATTGCGCGCGCGTGCGTGCGAACTCGGCCCGTTATTCACGATTGCATTTGTAATTTTGACTTTGTTTCTCTACTCGGTTGGAGTGTAGTAGAGCCACGTTTTATAGAATATATTAGGTCGTTTATATTGTGTAACCGAGTGAGTGTCATTTCGTGACCTCATTCATATCCTTTTTCCCCGCCCGAACGAATACCGCACTCGCCGATCGTGGCGAGCTGGCCGGTATTGTTGGTCCAGAAAGCCGTTCAGCTTCGCGTATTCGCGAATCTTTTTCAGCACACGAGAGAGGCAGCGCGAGCAGCTGTCTCTCACACACGAAAAGCCGAGAGGAAAACCTCTCGGCGTTGCTTTCGGCGTCCGGCATTGAACGGAGGTGCGATTACACCAGCGGCTAAAGCCCGCCCGCACCTTCTGCCGCAACGAGGGACCGCAGCTGCCGCTCAGCTGTAACACGCTGTCCCGCCAGGGCAAGTCGACCTGTCCGTTGCGTAACCCCTAGCCAGGACCCCGTTACAGTTTATCATCCACCATTGTATGAAAAAATCTGCCTAGCTCGCGATGCCCTAGCTCGATAATATTGCTTTGCGGATGACGTACTGATGAAAATACTGGTTTTATATTCTTGCCTTTTAATTTATCGATCCACTTTTTGGTAATGAATTGCGTTCCGTGGTCGGAAATAATTGTTCGTGGTTTTCCGTAGTTATCGAAATAATGTTTAAATATCTTATTAATTACAGCTATCGTATTCGCTTTTTTTATAGGATAAAATACAACAAATTTTGAAAAAACGTCGATAGTTGTTAGAATGTATTTAATGTCTGCCGTCGATGTTGGCAAGGGTCCAAAGAAATCAATGGATAATAGATCGTGCGGTTCATTTATTAAAACTGGATGCATATATTCCTGATATTTAATTGTCAAATGTTTTGTACGCTGACAAGTATCACATGTTTTTAGTATATCTTGAATCTTTTTTCGTAATTTTGGCGCAAAAAATCACTCTGATATCATGTAATATATCTTTTTTGGTCCGGCATGACCGCACATACTATGTAAGTTTAGTATCAAAGGTTTAAGGAGCCAGTCTAGTTTCTCACTTTCAAAAAATCGATTTTTTCTTTTCGGCTATTTCGATAGTATACTATTCTGAAAACAATTTCCCAAACTGTAAGTATGAAAAATTAAATTTTATAACCGAGAAATCAATTGTCAAAACTGTAAACGCGTTTTTCTCAAAACTGCATTTCCAAAAACGGCTGCAGCTCTAGCTCAAAGAAAAACTAAAAATCGATTTGAAATTTTGCACGAATATTCGTATCATGTTTTTACATACCATGAATTAGGATCTTTTTGATATTTCAAAAAAATACAAATTTGCCGAGCAAAAAACGAGAGTTTTTTTTGAGAAAAATTGAATTTTTTTCAAAACACTGCCATTTTTATAATTTTCGATATTTTCAAAGGATCCTAGTTCATGATACGGGGAAAGTCATCTAGTTTAACGTGAAACAAAAATTTTTCAGATACTGGCATTCTGAGGACCTCTACAACTGCAGCCGATTTACTACTTCATTTTTGGATGATTCGACGTCGGAGCTTATAACTCGGCTCACAGTCGATATTTTTTCATGAAATTTTGTAAATTAACTTGTTAATAGTATCTAAATATATCCTTAAAATTTTAAAATATTTGACCTCATGATTTCTTTTGTATGAGTCCCGGAAAATCACCTCCAGTTACCGCCCGAGAAACTAGACTAGCCCCTTAACAATTTTTTTCGGTACCATTACTTTAAATCTATCAAGCATTATTCTACCAATTAATTCATTAATAACATCAAATCGTTTCTTAATTTTCCCGTCTCTAGAATTTAGACGTTTTTTCAATTTAATTAAATAATCATCTTCCGCTTGCAACTTGACAAAGTCCTTAAATATCTTAATCAACTCCTTATTCGGCGAAATAATTAGCATTTCATATATGTTTATTTCCGCATCTGTATTTTGCGACGTTTCGCACATTTGCAACCTACTCAGGTAGTCTGCTAAATTATTCTTTTTTCCCGGTAAATATTCTGCTTCGATCTCATAATCTTGCAATGACAAATTTAAGCGTTGTAAGCGGGCATTACTGAATTTGCAGATTTTAGAAAGGTTAAAGCTTCGTGGTCTGTAAGAACGATAATTTTTTTAGCCACCCTAAATACGTATATAATCGTTTAATGGTCCAAACAATTGCGAGCATTTCTTTTTCAGTGGTATAATATTTACTTTCGCTGCCTTTCAAAGTTCGGCTAATAAAAGTAATTATTTCCTCCTCACCTTGATCGTTTAATTGCGATAATACGGCCGCGATTGCAAAGTCACATGCGTCTGTCTTCAAAACATATGGCTTGCTCGGATCTGTGAATCTCGATATTAAATTTTCATCAAATAGCTTCTTAATATTTTAAAAAGCAGTTTGAAGCTCTGCTTCCCATTTAAATTTAGTATTTTTCTTCAATAAATTGATTAAGGGAGCTAAATGCATCGAATAATTTTTTACAAACTTTGTATAACAATTAACAAATCCTAAAAATGCTTGCAGTTGTTTAACATTTTTAGGTGCACTAAAATTTTTAATGGATGCTATTTTATCGGATTCTGGTTTTAAACCATCTGCTGAAATTATATGTCCTAGAAAATGGACTTCTTTTTGTACAAAATTTGATTTTTTAAAATTTAATCTCAAATTGTTTTTTAATAACTTTTCTAATAAAGTGTCTTGATGCTCTAAATGCTATTCAAACGCTTCTGACACTATGAATAAATCGTCAATAAATGCAATCAAGAAATCATTCAAGTCGTGAATAGCTTTCCCAATAAGCACACTTTTCGAAATAAGAGTTCTTTAAGAATGCTCTTATGTCCGCAATTGACTTAATACTTATAGTATTCAAATAGTAATAATAACAAAGTATTCTTTTCAAATAATTTTTTTTTGGCGACTGACAAAATAGAAGGTATCTTAGAGTATTATAAATAATCATAAAGTATGTATAAAGTATACTTTATGCAGTCTTTTGAAAATTTGTTTGAAAAAATGGTATAATTCTTTTATTATAAAAAAAAAATTATAAATATATTCTTTATTTAGTACTACGGCGAACAAGCCAAATCTCGGTATTAAATTATTGCATAAGTAAAATGTTAGATTTACTTTTTTTCTTTAGTTTATTTCAGTTAATTGCTTAAACCACAATTATTTTAACAATTCGTAACAAAATAATTTTGAAAAACCTATTATAACGACTCTTTATATGTTACTCCAAATAGCACCTTTTAATAAATTATTTAAATATAATTTTTTATTTAAATAATCAATAAGATAAATAAAAAAGTTCAAAGCATAAGTAACTGAATTATTATAAAAAATTATTTTTTATGATCAATATATATTCCGTATAGTTAAATCTATAATAGATAATAAGATAAAATTTTCTACTTTATCTCAATATCTATAATAAATCTTAGAATTTTTCTTTTTCATAAATGAAAAATCTCGAATATTTTAATATTTAAATTATTACACAATAATCGAAAATTAATTTTAAGAATAATCATACTGTATAAAGC
>UELU01106711.1:0-26428 GCA_900490025.1 Megastigmus dorsalis
TCAATGACACCCTTGATCGCACATATCTTGCTTCCAAATTGGTGGTGAGAATTAAAATTTAAAAATCTACCTGACCATGTTGGTTTTCTATACCAATTTAATTTTACTCTATTATTATTGACTCTAATGATTTTAATATCTAAAAAACTCAATTGATTATCTGACTCGACCTCTTTTGTAACTTTAATTCTATTATGGATAGAATTAAACACATCCACCATTTCGTCAACAAAACATGCAGGTACAATTGCAAAAATATCATCAACGTATCTTTTGAAAATAATTGGCTGAAAAACCAACTTTGTCAAAGCAATACTTTCCAATTTTTCCATTACTAAATTCGCTATAACAGGTGACAAAGGTGATCCCATTGGACAACCATATTTTTGTTCATATAAACTATTATCAAAAGAAAAAACTGTGTTCCTAAAAACGAAATTAAGTGCTTCAATAAATTCATCTTCTGTTAAACTAGTATGTAGTAGACCATTTATCCTGTATAATTTTATTCAACAACTCTAAAGGTATATTTGTAAATAAAGAGACTACATCCAATGAGACCATTCTGTGATCATTCGGAATAACAATATCTTTCATTATGTCATAGAAACTCCAACTATCTTTAATATAAGAATTTGTTCTACCCACAATCTTAAACAATATATTAGACAAAAATCTAGCAAGTCTGTATGTCGGAACATTTATCGATGATGTTATTATTCTATATGTCAACTGTTCTTTGTGAATCTTAGGAAGCCCATAACATTTAGCTACTGTACCATTTTCACATTTTAAAGATTTAAACATACTATCATTAATATAACCTTTTGTTTTCCAAACCATCAATAATCCCTTTAATTTATCCTGTAGTCTATTAATATGTAGATTCCTAATTTTCACATAAGTGGTATCATCATCTAAAATACTTTGAATTTTATTAATATAAACACATTTTTCTGAAACTACAGTTACGTTACCTTTATCTGCTTTTTGGAAGATCATATTCGAATTCTCTCTCAAGAATTTCTTCGCTATTCTTAATTCATGCAACAAATTACTATTCAAAAAATTATCAAATCTATTGTCTCTCTTAAAATCATTAATAACTTTAACTAAAGAACTCCTACATTCTTTTTTTAACTCCATGTTAAAACTACTCATACCACTTTCTACCTCAGCGATGATATTCTTGATCGGTAGAGTTTTACTTGAATATGATATCCCAAACTTAGAACCCTTTGACATAATGTTTACCACTTCTTCTGGTATTACTTTGTCCGTTAAATTTCTAAACCAATTCTTATTAACATTGTTAGTTTGATTGACTTGAGAATGCTTTCTATGTTTTAAATATTCAAATTTTCTTTTTAACTTAATCCTATGATTATATTTTACCTTATAAAGTGCCTCTTTTAAATATAAGTTTATTTCAGATTCTTCGGGTGTGATTGTAAACAAGGGCAATCTGATTGCCCATGAATATTGATTAGACTGTAAGACCGATAGAAAGATGTTTGTCAGTTCATAAGCATAGCTGACAAACATATTTAACACTTTATTACCCACGTATTTCAGTTTCGAAATTGAAAATGGAATAACTAGATTGAGTTTTAACCCAAAGAGTGAACGAAAAATTCTTAAATTTTTGACTAGCAGATCTTACTCCCCTGGTTAGTGTTCTCAAACAGACAAGAATATCCATATGGGATTTTTAATTTACGATTTATGGATTTCGAAATATTTGATTTACAATAGAAATTGAAGAATTTACTGCAGTATTTTTTGCTGGTACTTTTGAATAATGACTATATAAAATTTCAGAGGTTTTTTCAGATTTTGATCCTAGGAGGTGCCATTATCTGCCGATTTTTTACCCTGGTTGAAAATATCCGTATGGATTTCATATGGATTTCCTGCTGATTTCCATACGGAATCCATACGCAATCCACATAGTAATCTGTCTAAAATTACAGCATGGATTCCTCGTGGAATCCATCCTGATTACATGCGAAATTTGCATGAATTCCATGTGGAATCAATACGAATTCTGCCTAAAAATCCATGCAAAATATGGTAATGTTTAAAAGTACACCCTAGATGACATAAAATCCATACTGATTCGATGAAAAATCCATACGGAACCCATGTGGAATCTACACTTATATTTAACCTATACTTAATAGAATCGCATTTTCTGTTATAGTATATATCGCATAACGCTTTGCAAATTAATCGCAATTAAATTAAACGCTTAAATAATTTTCCCCGACTGGGATTCGAACCGGCGTCCTCGGGGTACCACGCATGTACCTTAACCACTCCGCTAATATCGCACGCATTTATAAATTTGATTTTGTCCATAAAGTATATATTTAAGTTAAGCTTTATAAAGTAAGATTATTCTCAGAATTAATTTTCGATTATTGTATAATAATTTAAATATTAAAATATTCGAGATTTTTCATTTATGAAAAAAAAACATTCTAAGATTTATTATAGATATTGATATAAAGTAGAAATTTTTATCTTATTATCTATTATAGATTTAACTATACGGAATATATATTGATCATAAAAAATAATTTTTTATAATAATTCAGTTACTTATGCTTTAAACTTTTTTATTTATCTTATTGATTATTTGAATAAAAAATTTATAGATTGCACACGCAAAAAATCGAGAAGATTGCACACTCCCAAATCACCAACTATCTCTCCAGGACCGGCATTCTCGATCCTTTACAGGCAGGGTTCAGACAGCATCACAGTACTCAGACAGCCGTGCTTAAGCTGACGGATGACATACGAATAGGCATTGATAGAAGGATGATTACCTTGCTGTTGCTCTTCGGCTTCAGCAAGGCATTTGACACCATCTCTCCTTCGAGACTGTTGAGTAAACTGCGCGATCTCGGGTTCTCGAGGTCTGCACTCCTGTGGATTAAATCTTATTTACAAGGCCGTACTCAACGCGTATTATCTAAAAATGGTTGTTTCTCGTGGGTTGAGACAAATTTGGGTGTGGCGCTGTAGTGTGTCTTGACGCGTCCGACGAGCAGAGAACACAACTACAGAGACTTAATAATACATGTGTGCGATTCATATACGGTGTTAGGAAGGATAAGCACATCACCCCCTATAGAAAGCAACTGGGCTGGTTGCGTGTCGACAGTCGGATGACGTATTTTGCCGACATCCTCATGTATAAAATCCTTCGGCTCAATGAACCATCTTATTTAGCGGCATTTTTTCACAAATGCCAGTCCAGGAGCACTAGCAGGGGTGTTGTACAAGAACTCTCGGTGCCAAGAGTGCGCACGGAAACTGGTATGAGATCTTTCCAGGTACAGTGTGCGCGCTTTTGGAACTCTCTTTCAGACAATCTGCGCAACCTTCCATCTTTGCGCGGATTTAAGACAGCGGTCCTCAAACACCTCCTTGAAATCGATTTCTAGTCATCCGGAGACTAAACCCGTAACAAATGACAAATGTAGGACTATAAAACGCAAAAATACTGACTTACACTACGCACTAGGGACAAACAGATGAGTTTCTGTTAATTTATTTCGTTTTGTCCTAAATACAATGTTTTAAAAGTGTGAGTGTATTTATTAGAGTGAGTGTGATATGAATGATTGGATTGAGTAAATGTTTCTTTTTAATTTTAAATGTTTTGTAAGATAGATATCGACTGCTTTGTAATTTTGTTTATTTGTATTTTTAATCTAAGACGCTCTGTGATATTACTCTTAAGGTTCGAGACATATGTTAAGACTGATTTTTGAGACTGATCAAGTTATTATGCCTGTGATATCATAGAAAGGCTGAATGCAATTTATTATAAGACTGATAAAGCGTATTATTGTAAAAGTTTATTATTTGAAATGTATTGTTATATTCGATTATATCATTTTTGTATACATATACAAATAAAAGAATATTTATCTATCTATCTATCTATCTATCTATCTCTCTCTTTTATTCGACTCGTAATGACTTCTTTATATAATCCCCCTCCTCGTGCTAACGATCGAGGATGTATAAATAGAGCAGTTTTATATCAAACTGTCCATAGTGTCTCTTAATCATCAAACTGCCCATAGTGTCTCTCTAGACCAGTTTTACATCAAGCTAACCAGGTTAATCATGGATTTACCGTCGAAAATTCACGTGCTCGGTGTTCTCAAATGCGTGGTTCAAATAGCTATGTCTCGCGACAATAACGTTTGATCACTGTTCAACTTAATAAGGTGTAGCAACTTGGAAGCTTTATCGACGGAAATTTTGTTAAAAAGATTAAATTATGTCTTGATGCATACCAATATTAATAGTTTCGATTAAATGTATTAAGTCGGTCTTCTTAACAATAAAGAAATTCTGGATGTCGTGGTGAATGTGATGCGAAGACGGAACCTTCAAAGCAGTCCTGGCTCTAGGGGTATACTTCATCATCATCGTAAGTATTATTTTGTTTTATGCATACGAGAAAAAAAGTTAAAGTTATATACAAATCAATAAATGATTTCTTGTACATTTGATAGTGATTAGAGAGATGTGGGATGACGAAGAAGGCGATGAGTTAATTATGCAGTGTGAGATACCCCAGCAGGACAATGCAATGGCTTCGACGTCAGCTCACAACGATGCAGATAATGAGTCTCCTGCAGGCCCTGCACTTCAGCTAGTCGGTGCAGAGAACTTAGTGGCAAAAGATGTGCATGGTGACGTAGCCTCATGCAGTGAGTCTCATTCATCTACTAGCAGTAGCAGCTCTTCGTCATCGTCTTCCGACTCAGATTCATCCGAGATCGACACACACTTAGAAAAAATAAAAGTTAGATTTACTGTTTACAACGGTAACTATAACTTGATGTTCCAAGTAAAGCGTATCAAGTTATAAATACTTTAAACATTCGTTAGTCTTAACCTGGCGACAAACGGTAGTGGCTATTTGACTCTTGCCAAGTCGCATTAACCGTGTTTCGCCGTTAGAATTACTATTCGGCCTTAACAATAATTTATAGAATTGGTTTATGGATCCGTTCAATTACTTTTTCACGTTGCAGTACTTTTTTTTACTTTTGTAGTACTTTATTACCATAAATATTACAACCAAAACACAAAGACCTAATAGTCCTAGATGAAATAGTCTTCACGGCACCTTGCAAATGTGATTCTAGTAAACAACATGGAAGGATGTTTCCACACTACAGAGAAACATGTGCAGTTGGACTCACATGTCCAGCAAGGCTTAACAAAATGGAAAGAATTATTTTTGTAAGAGATAAGAACGCTACAACACACAAATTTCCAACAGCACGAGCCATGCTTACAAGATATTGGAGATAGAAGAACAAATGAGGGATTAATTTCTATCTTGCTTGATCTAATAACTCTAGCTATTAGAAACAAGTGGGATGGACATGCAATAAAAACCAAAGTTGGTTATTAGTTTTTTAGTTTTATTTTAGTTATAATTTTGTAAACCGGACTGGCGAACAGGAAGAAATTCCTCTGCTGGGTTACTTTTGTAATGTACTTACTATTATTACTTTGTAATTTTATGTACTGTTCTCTGGTTAAATAAATAAATAAATAAAATAAATAAATATACAATGAAATTATGAAATATATATTTCAGTTTATTATATTTTCAATTTAAACTTAAAAAATATATACGCTTTATAATTATAAGTTTTGTTGCATTTATTTTTATTAGAGAAATTGAAGACGATTATAGAGTGACAAATTAACTTTATTCTTTATCCCGATAACAATTTACTTTTTAACAACCAACAGATGTTGCAAATGTCTACAAGCCCCACAGTGCAATAGAACTAATTACTTGAAAAAAAATTTGTACGAATTGCTGTAAAACCGTACGAATGATTAATCGTGGGGTAAAGCATATATGCGGTGTATCATTTTGTAATATTTGTAAGACGTACGACCGATCAAAGATGACACAGAAAAACAACATGTATTATTTTTATTTTATGATTTCGAGACGTAGCAGTCCGTACCTGTGCTGGGTGATGAAGAGAAAAAAATACACGTTCCAAATTTATGCGTAGTACAACAAGTGTGTACTTTTTGTCTCGACGATACAGATATATCCAACAGATGCGAACACTGTAGTATTATATAGTACGTGTTTAATATAAATCCGGTGAAAGAATTGATTGATTTAGCTCTAGCTAAACGTAAAAAATTTAAGAAGACTATATGCATCGCACATAACTCCCAAGGTTTCGATAGTCAATTTATTTTCAAATACCTGGTAGAAAAACATAGTGATCGCGAAAAGCCGCAAGTAATCTTGAATGGTTCAAAAATTATTTTAATGGAATTTTTGAATTTAAAGTTTATCGATAGTTTGAATTATTTTCACATGCCTTTAAGTAGCTTGCCAAAAGCTTACGGACTTTTGGAAATTGAAAAAGGTACTTTCCCCCATTTATTTAATACACCAGAAAATCAATTTTACACTGGCCCACTACCACCTATAAATATGTACGCGCCTGACTCTATGAGTGCTAAAGATCGAAAAAATTTTTAGAGTGGTACAGCGAGCAAACAGCTAGTGAATATGTGTTCAATTTTCAGGATGAAATAATTAAATACTGTAAACAAGATGTCAAGATACTGAGATTGGCGTGCTTAGCTTTCCGAGAAACATTTATGAAATGCGCAGTTGATCCTTTTGCCGAGTCCACGACAATAGCTTCCACGTGTATGCGGGTGTTTAGAAAAAATTTTTTAAAGAAAAAACAGATCGGTATCGTGCCTGTCGGTGGCTATAGAAGAGCTAACAATGAATCGATTAAAGCAATTCAGTGGCTATACTGGATGGAGCAAAGAGTGCTAAATCGCAAAATGGAGCACACCGATCACTGTCACAAAAGAAAACTCCCCGAGAACATTCTTGTAGACGGATTTTTTGAACCCGAGGAAGACGATAATCATAGAGGAATCGTTCTTCAATTTCACGGCTGCTACTGGCATGGTTGTCCTCGGTGTTACAGAATCAATCGCGACGATGTTTTGGCTGACGACGACTTGATGGATGACAGATACGAAAAAACTTGTAACACCTCTGAAAAAATTATCGCAAATAACTACCAGTTGATCGAGATGTGGGAATGCACATACGATCAAGAGCTGGCATGCAACGGAGAAATGAAATATTTTGTGGAAAATAATGTCGATCTTGAGTACAGAAAAACCTTGGATCCTCGCGAAGCATTTTTTGGAGGTCGCACAGGTAATACTGTAAAAATGTACGAATGTCGAGATGATGAAAAAATAAAATACGTGGACGTATGCTCGCTATACCCTTACATCTGTAAGCGTGGAAAATATCCAACCGGTCATCTAAAGTTGTATGTCGGCGCACGAGAGTGTGAAAAAATCGTAGGGCGAAATAACGATATGTCGAGCGTTTTTGGCCTTATCATGTGCGTCGTGCTCCCGCGAAGAAATTTATATCATCGGGTCCTACCCGTTAGAATGCACGGTAAATTATTGTTTCCGCTGCGTCGTACATGCTGCGAGGAAATACTGCAAGATGATTCTCCTCACGAAAATGCACAAGACCGGATTCTGCAAGGTACGTGGGTTTCGGAAGAAATTAAAAAAGCTGTGGAGCTAGGCTACACTATTATGAAGGTGTATGAAATATGGCAATACGAGATGACCCAATATAGTTCAGAAACACAAAGCGGGGTGATATTTTCAAAATATATTGTCGAGTTTTTTAAACAGAAAACACTGGCATCTGGCTATTCGCCCGACTGTATCACGGACGAGGCTAAAGACGCATACGTAAAATTCCTCGAACAATATGAGAGTATAAGCTTGAATAGAAATGAAATCTATTTTAATGCGGGTATGCGATCCGTGGCAAAGCTATGTTTGAACTCGTTGTGGGGAAAGTTTGCGCAGCGCGAAAATATGCCGAAAACGGAGGTGATTACAGAGTCACAAAGATTGATGGAGTTACTTACCAGTGCAGAAGTCGACAACAACGAAACTCTATACGTCGGAGGAGGTATAAGACCGTGTCAGTCAGGTCATCGCCGACCACTAGCGTCGTCGTTGGAGCTTTCACTACCGCACAAGCCCGGCTAAAGCTGTTTGAATATTTAAGCGAATTAGACAGACGAGTGCTATATTACGACCCGGATTCAGTCATTTATGTCAGTAATAGTAGTCAGAGACATTTACCGATTGGTGCAATGCTAGGTGAACTCACTGATGAGCTATCAGAGAAGGGTGCATGTGCGTACATCACAGAATTTGTATCAGGCGGATCGAAATTTTACGGTTACAAATATAAAAAACTCGACGGACGCGAGGAGTGTGTGTGCAAGGTAAAAAGTATCAGACTAAACTACTCAAACAGTCAAAAAGTGAATTTTAAGAGTATTTGTGAAATGGTAAAAGGCGGTAGAAGCGAAATTTCTTTAGACACTTTCGTTATCAGACGTACGGATTTTCACGAGGTTTTATCGCAAAACGAGACCAAAACTTGCCGACCTGTCTACAGCAAAAGACGCTTCATGGGACTGACGGAGAGCTACCCGTACGGTTACACGAACGAAATACTACTGTAATCTGATTGGTCATAGACATAGAGTGGGGAGAGAACCAGTTCACTGCACGGCGCATGCACTAATAGACTTGCGGCCGCGTATCAGAAGTGTTCGCTAACTGCAGATGCACGAATCAGCTCATTCGTACGCTTCCGTGAATCACAAGTGCTGATCAGTTGTAAGTGGGGGAATTAGCTCATTTGCGCGCTTGCGCGTATCTTAAGCGCTCGTTAGCGACGGCTGCGCAAATCAGCTCAGCCCTGCGCTTTCGCGAGTCGCGAATCAGAAGCGCTCGACGCGAGTCGTAAGCGGGCGCGGGGGGTCCCCACCGCGGTCATATCAGCACTTTGGGACAGAGGTACTGCAATATGAGAGGGCACCCTCTCAGTAAACGTCATGGATTTTCGGTGGAAGCATCCGTGGACGTCTAGGTGCGCCGGCCCGATAGGGTGTGGCAAATCGGAGTTTGTGAAAAAAATTTTAAAGTATAGCGATCGCATGAGCGACACTCGTTTCGAGCGTATAATTGTCTACTATAGCGAGTGGCAGCCCGGCTATAAGAAACTTGGTAAAAATGTCGAATTTCGCGAAGGTGTTCCCGAATCCGGCGAGTGGGCAAACGAACCGAGACCCAAACTGCTCATCATCGAGGATCTTATGCGTGAATCCTCGTCCTCTGGCGGTGCGATTGTCAATCTGTTTACAAAAGGCAGCCATCACAATAATCTAAGTGTCATATTTATCACGCAGAATATCTTTTATCAGGGAAAAGTCAGCGAGATATATCGTTGAACGCCCAGTTTATCGTGTTATGTAGAAACTTGCGCGATCGCAGCCAAATTTAGCATCTTTCGCGATAATTATGTTCGGAAGATCCATGATTTTTGCAGCAAGCTTTCTGGGACGCCATCTCTCGACCGTTTGGCTATCTCTTACTGGATCTCAAGCAAGACACGCCTGATAATTGCCACTTTCGTACGTGTATTTTCCCCGACGACGAGTATAAGTACGTATACGTGGATCGAAAGAAGATAAAAGGTCGCGACTCTGAGAATCATGTTCCAGTTGTTTCACTGTAATGGCTCCGAAAACTTGTCGAGATCCGTTTGGACAGAAGTACGCTGCAATTCTGCAGGCTTTGTATCATCTACATAAACAACAGCGAAACGCCTTATTACGCAAAGCAGACCCGAAATTAATTCGTCATATTTGCGAATGTGCTTTGAACGTCTTACATGGTAACGTACCACTCACCAAAACACACAAGAGTAAATTACGCAAACACGCCTGTGTTCTATAAAAATTGGCTAATACGGGTGGAAGTTTACGCAGGAAGAAAAAATTAATTGTGCAGCGTGGCGGTTTCCTGACTACCCTACTGGCTCCTCTCATTGGAACCATATTGGCATCTCTCGTGACAAAGTAGAAACAGCAGCAGCAGCAATATTCTCATACCTCACGAGAGTTTGGACCGCATTCGTCTCACTCACGAATGGAGGCCTAAAGTCTGTACAGACCCCAGGCACGATAGTTAGCAGACTGGATGCCAAAATGGACGATATATTGAACTCATCAGTCTGCAAAGACGATAGGGAGAAGTGGTCAAAGTATAAGCAGGTTTTAGAACGCTATCTTCACTTTCGAGGTGCTGAGGAAGATTCGTCGAAAAGAAAATTCTCAGAGGACGACGAAGGCAATGTGACTCTTCAGAGTACGGTCAACGACGGCTATGTCGACGAACAGCGTCAACAAGAGGAGGATGAGACAAGAACTGACGAGTATATCGTCGAAAGCGTTCCCCAAAAATATCGTGCTAATGCTGCACGACTTATGCTGCACTTGCGCAGATCCGGTAATATAGTGTAGGACCTTAACGGAAGCGTAATCATAGATGGCGCCCCTGTTGAGGGGGCAAGCATTATCGACCTGGTGAATGATGCTATGAGAGCTAGAAAAATACCTCTGCCCAGAGGTCATCGTCAGTTTGCGACGGCGCTCCGACATGCGCTCATACCTCAAGAGTACATTGGTAATAAACGCGTTTTAGACCATATTAGAGGCTCGACGTCATCGTTCAACATTTCATCGCCCGAAATTGTGACACAGCCTCCAAGTCAAGCAGCTTCGCCAGCATCTTCTTCTTCTTCTTCTTCTCTCTAGCAACTGACAGTTGACGGTGTCAGTGAGCGAGCTGTAGCGCGGAGGAGAAAGAAACTTACACCGGCACCACGAATTGTTCAATCATGGCGTCGGATGAGTGGCAAGTACAAAAAAGCGAAGAAAAAAAAACAAGAGTGTCGTAGAGGAGGGGGAAAAAATAGTGCTCTAGACTCTTTGATTGATATGCTGCCGTTTGAGATGCATGTTCCCGGCTATGAATTTTGTGAACCGGGTACCAAACTGTCAGAACGACTCGAACGTGGTGAGGTGGGATCAATCCTCTGGATGATGCCTGCCGGGAGCACGATCTAGCGTACAGTGACAAGAAAAAGAATAATCGTCGAAAGGCTGATCGTACACTGGCCGAGCGTGCTTTTTCACGTATGCTTGCTCAAGAGACACCACCGGACGAGCGAACTATTGCAATGATGACTGCTTTTTGTATGGTCAGTAAAATAACTTTTGAAAAATTCTTTTCTCGAATCAAGAAAGCAATAAAACTGTGCGGTAGGACGCAAAAGAAGAAGAATAAATCTCTAAAAGATAAGAAAAAATAAAATAAGTAGGATGTTTTAACAGCTTTATTATGGCCTCCCACAACCTACTGCCTACGCCGGTGCAGATAAGATTTTACACGCTACACGCAAAAAATGTCATAGAGAAAATGTGATCGATTGGCTCGAAGGCCAAGATGCTTACAACTTACACAAGCAGGTGAGACATCGATTTCCTCGAAGATGCTATAACGTACGCAATTTTGACGATGTGTGGGAAGTCGACTTGATGGACATGAGAACGATAAGCTCTTACAACGATGGCTACAACTATCTTCTCACTGTCATCAATGTTCTCAGCAAATATGCATGGATCGAGCCTATTGTGACCAAGAGTGCAAAAAGTGTTGCTGACGGCTTTCAACGAATTTTAGCCAGGAGTAATAAGAGGAAACCGGTAGGAATTCAATCGGACAAAGGAAAGGAGTTTGTTGGATCAGTCATGCAGCAATTGTTGAAAAAAATGGAAATAAATTTTAGGGTTGTACGGAGTCCCGATATGAAGGCAGCTGTTGTAGAGAGGTTCATAAGAACTATAAAAGAACGAATGTGGCGTTATTTTACGCACAAAAATACACGAAGATACATTGACGTTTTACTCCAACTTTTACAAGCCTACAATCACACCAGGCATTCCGCCACTAAGATGACACCCGCATCCGTGACTCTGTACAATGCTGCACAAGCACGACAAAATTTCGATTTACGCTACGGCAGCATCAAACCGCGACAGGCTAAATACAGTGTGGGCGACTTGGTGCGGGTCAGTCGAGCGAGGAACGTTTTTGCGAAAGGCTACGAGGGCGGTTGGAAGTTGGAGCTGTTCAGAATTGCAAGAATTTCATTAACACGCCAACCACCAGATTACATTTTAAAAGATTTGGCAAACGAGGATATTGACGGTTTTTTCTACGAGGAGGAGCTCTCGCGAGTTAAAAAAGATTTGAACAAAGCAGCGTGTGAAATTGAAAAAATTTTAAAAACTAGAGCTAAAGGTGAGGCAAAGAAGTATTTTGTTCATTGGAAAGGATATCCCGACAAATTTACTTCTTGGGTCAGGGTTAGCGCTTTTAAAAATTAAAACAAAAATGAGAGATCAATTTTATATCGTATTGCCTAGCAATACCAACATGGATTATTTTGCTGAAAACACAACGATCCACTTTATCACACAGGTACCACAGCAATTACAGCTACACGGTGCGTGGCCAGTTGCCCTTACAGAGATTCAAGTTCCTCTTACGTTTCAGCATATACCGTCAACACTGACCGACAGAATGGTGTTTCTCGAGTGTACACCGCAGCATCAAATAATCACCAATAAAACGCGTGCCGAAGAGTCTAGAGCTTCAGCATCGTTTATAAGACCTGGTATTTATCAAGATGTCAAAACTCTCATAGACGAAATTAATACTCTGGACAGTGTAAAATCATTTGAAGTTTGAGGTCGAACGTGGAGGCTACATTAGAGTTAGCCGAATTTGTACAGTCTGGTTGTAGCCAGCTGGACCACAATTTATCCCTGTCGAAGAGATTAGAGAAAATGCTTGGGTTCGAAATTATAAACTCTCGTATAATCGTCGTTGATAAACCGATAATTAGCGATCGGCCAGCCAATCTCTCCAGTGATCTACCTACAATGCTGATGCTCTACAGTGACATCTTGGAACCGTATATGACTGGAGACGTTCAATCGCGTCTATTGAGAGCTGTTTCTCTCAACTTTGATAATTACACATATGGTGGGGTAATGATTAAACATTTCTCACCCAATATCTTCAATACACTTGTGCTTTAAATAATGCTTATAGATTGAATGCGTGACTAAACACGCGTGAGCCACAATCTTGTGCCGAATTTACTTATACAATACCGCCGCAGGTTCACGATGAACAGCCTGGAAATACTGAAGCATTTATCGATGATTCCGTCGCATACTGTGGGTGTCTTCCCGGCCGATCAGATCCCGCGGGTGTGGACGAAACCGACCGCATTTGTTTTTAACACCGATAGTCATACGAAACCCGGTATGCATTGGGTGAGCATTTACGTCGACTTGTCTGGACATGTTCTGTATTTTGATAGCTACGGTATACGGTATACCGGATCATATAAATCGCTTACGAAAAAATTGTAAACAATACCGATGGAATGCTACGCAATTACAAAGTGATACGTCTGACGTGTGTAGCCAATTTTGTATAATGTTCTTGTATTACATGAGTTCAGGGTTAGGTTTCCAGAAATTTCTCGACAATTTTTCCGCCGACTTGCAGAAAAATGATACAATAGCCAGATCTCACGTTCAGTACAGGAATGCTGACGCTGTCTTTACCGGGAGCGGGGGATGCTTCGTCAGCTGTTTGCAAAACTGCAGTTCTAAGATGTCATTGATATAGTCCTGACCAGAGCTAGTCATCGTACATGCGCGCCACCATATCACCACCACCAATGTCTCACACAGAGCATATATAACCAGAGCGACTGGCATTCGCTCCCAATCAGTCGACCAGTAGACACTCAAAGAAGATGGACAGCCAGTGCGAAAGTTGTGAACGTCTACACCCAATATTTAATACCACGTACTATTTAAACAAGTTGTGTACAAAGAAGCTTGTGACTGGCCTGCAGTACAGTGAAGATTTAGAAGAAATGATCGCCTATCAACCGATAGTATTTCTAAAAGGATTAGACAGCTTCGGTGTTCCATTTGACGCCGGCAATTGGAGTACATTTAAGAACATCTTCCCATATATCAACAAATATTTTGCACGGCGATGATCTGCGAGATTCTAAAGTTTATGGTCGATGGTGGACACTGAGATATACATTTTGCCACACAGAAAGAGCTATAGAATTGGAGGATTATCGACGTCCACTCGCATCGGACGGTTCAGTGACTAAAAAACCTAGACGCAGTATTATTATCAAAAAAGTAACATTTGATCGATTGGAAGAGATTTCAAAGTGTGTAGAAAATTATTTAACGTACTTAGAAGCTATTAAATACACTGCGCTTGTATTATTTGTAAATACGCTTGATTTTACTATCAATAAGTGTCGATCGCTTCATAATGCACAGCTACAAATTTTCGAATCTCGTCATCTTAAGGAGGTTATAGATAATGTAAGAAGCGTAGATATTCAAACATTAAAAGAAAAATGTAGAAAAGATGTAGAAGGAAAGCAAAACGATGAGAAGTATAAGGGGATAAGAATTTTATACGAAGGCGAATTTATAAATTTATTCTACGAAATATTATTGTTACACTCTGAAAAGATTTTGGCTGCTGTAAATCTTAGATTAAGTAAAACATGAAAACTGTGTGTTTGGACGAAACTAAAAATGTTGTTCATAAAATGTAGGTATGGGAGTATGCATATCGAACTGCTCGGCGAAGTGAATGGGAGCAGCTTGCTCGCGATCATGAACGTTTTAAAATGCGTATTATGCGATTAAGTAGAATTATCGAACCTGTACTTACCTGTAAATTGATGAAGTATTTAAATAATAAATGATGTTAAATTTATATAGAATTGTTATATTTATGAAACAACCTTTATCATAATTTTATACCACTCGTTTTCGATGAAATAGTGTGATGGTAATATAGAGTTGCAGGATATTTTTGTACCTCTATTATTTAAAATATGTGTTCTTCGTGTTAGAAACATAGTGGCGTTATTACGAGTTACTTGCAATTCTGCATAACATGATTCGCCGTGTTCTATTTTGACTTCTACTGGTATGCATTTCATTAAATGCACAACTTCTCCGGCTGTGACTGCCATATAACCAGGTCCTTTCATTAGATTGTACACAAATTGATCAGGTATCTGTGTCGCTATCGCTATCGCTAATCTTTTAATCTGAGTTTTCATGTATATTTCTACTTACACAAACTTAGAATTTATGTACGCAAATATGTCGAGTTCGCTTATCGAAGTTTTAATTCTTCTCGCAAAAGATGTATCTCTTTGAGTCTCAAAAATTATTAATTTTGGATGCTCGGTCTGAATTATTCTATAACTGCATAACAAACCTTTTGTATTTAGTTGCTAGTGCAAACGTTATTTGATCTGAAGTTAACGATTATACAGTTTATTCCGCATTATAATCTAAATGTACTGCTTTATAAGCTAGGCCTTCATAAAGAATACTATACTTATAGAAATCGTAATACATAAAATCATTATAGGCGCACCGAATACGCAAATATATTTCTTTATAAAAGCGTCGGTAACCGTTGTACCTAAGGTATTGTGTAAAGGTACTGCCAAGTAGAATTTCGATAATTGATCTTGAATGGTTAGTATGTTTTAGTGGGCCTACTATGTCCGTGGCTATTTTGTCGAAACTGGTACCTGGAGTATCTGTAATAACCATCAGTTGTTTAGTCTTAAGTCTCACTAATTTCTTCAATTGACACTATAAGCATTGCTGGATACGTCGTTGAATGTCATATTTTAAACTTTCGCAATAATAACTTTGTCTTGTATGATGGTATGTTTTTGAGACTCCTTTATGTCCGCCAATCGGTGATTCGTGTAACTCATAGAAAATTTCGTCTTTTTTCTCATGCGGAACATATTGTAATGTTCCACTGCATATTATTATTTTAATGTCCATATTTTTAACGACTAGTCCAATGATATTTCTTATTTTCGTCTAGTCTAAGTTTTCTATTTTTTCGCTTTAAGCGATACTAAATTCAGTTTGTTTCAATTTTATTAAGGTTTCTCTCAGTACAATAAGAGTATCATAAACGTTTTGTTTGATTTGTGATAGTGATTCAGGCTCCTTGTCACGAAATCAAAGAGGAAAGAAATATCTATTATTTTTTCTTTTAATTTCTCTAACTTCTCCTATATTCATAAGTTGAGTTTCTTTGATTTTGTCAAATTCCATCAATTTTCTTGTACCATCATCGCAAGGGTTTTCTTGAGTTGTAATGAAATACGCTACATTGTCTATACGGAATTGCAATTATTCCCTTGTTTCTACAATTAGAGATTTCTTATATGGTTTGGTTTCATCGTCATTTTTGGTAGCTGCTGATGATTCGACGACGCTTTGTTCGTCATTTGAATAGTCAGGTATAATATTAGTAGGGTTATTTCTGTGGTTCGAGGGTAAAGCAATAGGTTCTGCCATTTCCTCATAATCAGATTCGATATCACTTTCGTAATAATCTACTATTTGTCGTTTGTGTTCATAGTGTTTATTGTTTATAGATTTTTGTTTTATTTGCTTAGTTAGTTTATTTTTATTTTTGCATACCCTTTTAGGTTTAGGGTTAATTTCTACATGATACTGTAATATTTTATTCTCAACATTCTTATTTTTAATTTTTAATTGTCCCCTTATTACTACATTAACTGGGACATTCTTAACTGAATTTCTTGATAATGCATCGTCATTGGAATTAAGTTTTCCCGGGTTATATACAATAGTATATTCATATTCTGATAGCTTGAATCGCAATTTTTGCAGAATAGTGATTAAATCTGCGGATTCAAACGATACTAGTGGTTGATGATCAGTTATGATTGTTATGTGTTTTCCGTATACATAAGAACGAAAAGCCTCTACACTATGTACAATTGCTATAGCTTCTTTTTCTTAAACTTCGTAGTTAATTTCTCAAGCGCGTAATACTCTTGATGTATACGCAGTGGGAAGATCTTTTCCAATAATACCTTGGAAGAGTACTCCGCCAACTACATATCCTGATGCATCGGTTTTGATATTAAATGGTTTAGTCAGATCTGGAAACTGTAACAATGAAGTACTGCATAATACGTCTTTCAAAGTTTTAAAGGATTCCTCCTCTTCATCTTTCCATTCGAAAGAGGTTTCTTTTTGTAAAAGTTTTTTTAAAGGTTTAGAGATGCGGGCAAAATCTTTAATCAATCGACGATAATATCCAGACGGTCCAAGAAATTGTCTTACATTTTTGACACATTCTGGACGTGGGAAATTTTTGACGGCTTCGGCTTTTAGGGGTCTGGCTTTAATTCTCTTCCGCTAAGGGCGTGTCCAAGATAATTCACTTCCCTGCGTAAGAATTCACATTTATCAATTTGCAATTTTAAATAAGCTTCCGCCAATCGATCCATTAATAGCTTAAATTTTTCATCGTGTTCTATTGAATTCGCATATATAACTATATCATCTAAATAAACGAATAGAATTTGGCCTTGTAACCTTTGAGTGTGTTATCCATAAGTCTTTGGAACGTACTAGGTGCATTTTTTAAACCAAATGGCATTCTAACGAACTCATAGTACCCAAAAGGTGAGTTGAATGCAGTTTTATTCTGAGCTAAATCCAGTACTGTATAATACTTAGCTCCTCCTATCTGATCAAATATTTCGTTAATATTTGGTAGAGGGTAAACATCGTTTTTTCGTTTAATGCACGAAAATCTAAAACAATACGCCATCTAGGTTGCCCTAGAGAGTCAGCTTTCTTAGGTACTACCCATACAGGTGTGTTGAATGGCGAATTGGATAGTTTAATTATACCTGCTTCTAGCAAATCATTAACTTGTTTGTTTATTTCATCCTTTAATGTATGGGGAAATTTATACTGTCTAATGTTGACAGGTTCCTCGCCTGTAGTGATGATTCTGTGCATGGTTGCGTTTTTGTCTTATAACTCATCTCCAGGTAAGTTGAAACCATTTTTATTTTGTTTAACAAAATCTAATACATATTTCTTTTCTATGAGATCTAAATGGTCATGTAGTAACTATTCATCTACTGCTTTCAATTCTAGATTAAAAATGGGATACGTAATTCGGTAGAATTGCGGTTTCTATTGTTAAAAGCATTTAGTCTGAAATAACGTGGATGGAGTGAAAGGGTCATGAAAAGAATTCCAGTAGTCTGTATTGAAAACAATTTATTATTACACTCTAAAATACAGGTTCGCCCTCCCGCGCACGATACATCGGCTCGCCAGCCCGCGTCGCCTTTTTTTAGTCGGATCCCCGCACTCGAATCTCCTATGCTAGTTTCTAAAAACTTCTCTCTGGTCTACGCGTCCGCACGCTATCTCGTGTCGCTACCGAGTCTCTAGACCATACTCGCGCTCGCTCTCGCGCCTCTTTTTCCCCCTCCTTCGACCTCGCGCTTCCCAACCTCACGAGCTCTCAACACTCTAAGGTCGCGCCTGTTAAAACTATATGTGGAAGCGTCCACCAAAAACCGTCCAGCGGCCGCGCGCAGTGCATTTTTTGCGTAGAAGGCGCTATCTTCAACTCGCGCATGTTCGAGTATAAAGTCGCGTGAAAGCGTAGTGCATGGAGCGCGATAAGTACGTATAAGCTTATTTTTACAAGTTAAACACTCACCGTAAAAACAATCTTTGCTTGCATTTGTACAAGTACGTGAAAGTATAAAGTTGTTTGTATTACTGCTACTTATTATTTTCAAAAATGCGCATTTTTCTATCAAATATTTCATATTTGTGTGCATTTTGCACATGGTAGTATCGCGAGCTGAAACTTGTTTCGACACAATCCAAAACGGTTTGAGCCGATAAAATGTTGCTCGAGACAGTTTCATTGAACCCTCTACTTTATATTTGTCATACAAATTATAAATATTATCAACTAAATATCTCTTTCTTTTTTTTATGGCACCGAAAACTATAGTGTCTTTTACTCCTGGGGCAAGCGTGGAATTTTCATCTTTTTCTAAGAAGCTTGTAACTGATTCCCGCAACTTATTCAATTTATTTTGATTATTTACAGTATTTCTAACAAAACTTAATGATTTACTTTCAGAATGTTTATACAGCGCATGTTTACTTAAAAGACCCGATATTTTTCTAAAATTTTTATATTTTTTAACAATTTTACCAGCAACTACTTGAGCGAACAGACGTTTTTCCTTTTCACTTTTCATATTTTGTTTGTTTTGTTGGAGTTATTGTTCTAAAGCTTCACAATACATTAATCTTTCTCTGACGCGTTTTTTGCCTTTCCTCTCAATTTTCGTAACATTTTTTGATAATCTATCTCTACTTGAATTTGTTTTTACAAGCCTCCAATATTTATTTTTCCATTTATTAATGATTTTATCTTTTCTGTTTATTGTTTGATTTAATTTTGATATTTCTCTACGAAGTTGTTGCTGCTTTCTTTTAGTTTGTAACTTGTATGTTAAAAACTTTGAGTTAATATTTCGATCATTTACCTTTCTTACTTTCAAAATATTGCTGGCTATCAAACTAGAGTCATCGTTTTCCAAGTTACTGGGACTGGCAATCATGTTATCCAAAGAAATATTTTCTTGCTCAATATTTGCCACTTCATTATCATTGCAATTACCTTCCTCATTTTGATCGTTTGTTTGTTCATCCAGTGCTTGTATATTTTCTTCTGTGTTAAAAGACGACAAGGGTTCTGCCTGAATAACTGAAGAACGTAATCTACGGGTGTTACGGTCGCAGATTGCAAATGATTCCTCCGAATCCGATGCCAAAGTAGTTAACCTTTTATAAATTATAAGTAGAATATTTTTTAATGTTATTGAAAAGAATTCAATGAAAAACGGTTTTATATTTAATATTTCAAAAAATACCTTATGCGATATCGCTTCTTTGGTACATGTGCACTAGCTTCCTTCAATTGACGTTTTCTGATACACTCTTTTTCGAGTTTAACAGCAGCTTCGGCACGCTTTTTCCTAATATTTTCTCGCTTCAATTGCAGTTGCTCTTCTGTGCATTTACTCATTTTACTTGGTCATTTACTCAAATACTTACCAATTTTATGATATCAATACAACCACTTTCCATTCGGCGTACAAACAGACAACTACTCTGAGTCTTACAACTCAACTAACTCCTGGCACGACTGAACCTGTAAAGATATGGAGTTTTCCAACGATTTCGCGGAAATTCAAGTATCTAGAATTATATACTTTGAATGTTCATCAGATTTTAAATATTTTTTATGTATGCATTGGTTGAAAATGTTTTTAAACAGGAAATGCACGCATAATTAATATAAGCATATTTTCTTGAATTTTTCATCTGATTTTTTCGCTCTGTAGCTTCTTAAATAATGAGGTAAAAAATGGGGCGATTAAATTTCAGTTTAATAGTGTTGTAAATGATGGAGCAAAAATGTTTTTAGTCAAAATTTTTAAAGACAGATGATGTGCTAATAAAAAATATGCGTCCTTACTTCCGTGCACGTTTTGCCTTCTTAAGTATACATTCCATATTTACTCCCTTATTATGGGAGCACACGATTCCGCCATGCTTAAATTTGTTGCGTTTGTACCCTAGAACACTGCCCTAGGGAAATAGTTACGTCACTTTGGTGCCTTATTACGTTTTCCCTATTAAGAGCACACATGTATAACCCGTCTTATTCGATTACGCTCACCAAATGCTCGAAATTAATCACTCGTTTAAATATTTTCAAAAGATGCACCAAATTCTACAGAAAAAAAAAAATAAAAAAAAAATAAGAAAGTCACGCGTCGTTTTCTGCAATTTTTCCTATTTTATGTATGCATGGTATTAATTTTTGTCTTCAAAATGTATACTATAATACTTTTTTTGTGTTTACATGTTGTAAGAAATGTATACAATTTAGTTCTTGGCTGATAAACGAGCAAAAATATATTATTGGCACAAAAAATATAGCGTCACACAAAATTCCGAACTAATTGAGAATTGCCCATATTCTTACTTCCTAACTTTTATTTTTCTACGCGTTTGCGTATTCGTTCGCTTCTCCGTAGCGTGCACGGTTCTGTACTCTTTAAAGGATTAACTATTTTATTTACTATTCTTTTGTAGATGCTGTTCGTATTTGTTACATTTTGATTTTCCTCAGGATCAAAGCTTTCCTGCGCATCCGAATCTGAGTCACTATCTTCGTAACTCACTCCACGCCAAACCTTAAGTTTGACCATTAGCGGTGGTGTTGAATCTATTCGACTTATTACCTAACCCCTGCACGCGATATGTGTCTGAAGGCAATTTATCAGTATCAACGAGTGGTCTTTTAAATCGTGTTTGTAATTTTATCGATTCGCCCGTTGAGACTGGATTACATTTTACGAAAACGATATCCCCTACATTATAAGCTATATTTTTATGCGTAATCTATTATACCTTTCCTTAGCCATTTTCTGTTGGACCTCGATTTTTTAACCGTCGTGTATGATTTGACATCGCGGACAGCAAATAATTGCACAAATTTCTTAAATTACAAATCACAGCTAAGATATACTTATTTTTAGTTGTAAACGTTACAAAAGGACCCATGTGGTTATGATGAATTACTTCGTACGGACGAGTACCAGGTGGTATTGGGTGCACCCTTCTATTTCCCTGATTTTGTTTTTGCAAGAATGCATTCTACGCATGCAGCTATATGTCTCCGGACATAACTTTTTAATTTAGGGAAGTGGTAATACTCGCGTATTCGTGCGACGGTGCAATCAATGTCAAAGTGGCTCGCTAAATTGTGATATTTAATTACGATAGCCTTCCTCATAGCTCGCGGTACAACATACATATAGTTCCTTATTTCTAAGCGCATCATTTTTATATAAGACGCCGTTTTTCAAAATAAAGTTTTTGACTTCATCTTTTTCCCTGCTGGTTCTATCCCGTTCGGCTTTCTCTAGAATATTGATTTTCCTATCTAAAGTTTCATCATTACATTGATAAATTAAAATTTTGTCTTTGCGCACCTGTATATTAAAAATTGTAGCATTATCTAAGGACCGGGGTACGAGACATTGCATCGACATATTGCATTCTTTCTCCCTTATGGTGGTGAATCGCATAATCATATTCGGCTGTAGCGCTAAGCCATCTTATTATCTGCGGATTTTTTGTTTTTAATGAATCAACATACACTAAAGCTTGACAATTTTTTTTTTCATTATTTGTAATAGCATCGCAGCAAGTCTTTCAGCTGATGCATTCATATGAAGCTCTGTACATTGCGCTCGCGGATTATAATGCGCTAATACGGGTTTAGACGAAAGTTTGCTTTTTACTTTACGGAACGCTTTTTCTTGAGCTTCTTCCCACGCAAATAATTGGTCGTTTTTAAAAGCATCTATAATTGGCGCTATTAAGCTAGAAAATTTGGGAATAAAACGGTGGAAATAGCTCGCCATCCCATGAAACCTCCGCGCTTTGTAAGCATTTTTTCCTCCAAGATAGCGTTTGCCTTTCTTTCGCCAGGCCCTATACCGTTTTTTCTGATAATAAATCCGAGATAATTAAGATTTTCTAGACCGAATTTGCATTTTTTTTTAAATTTACCTTTTCTAATTTTTGCAAAACCTTTTCTAATTTTTGCAAAACCTTTTCTAATTTTTCCAATAGCTCCTACCAAGATTCAGCATATAATAAGAAATCATCAAAAAAAGTTAACGTGAGCTTATTTCCATACGGTTAGAAAACTTTTTTGATCTATTTGGCAAAATAGAACGACGTATTTATAAGGCCAAACATCGCTCGTTCAAATTGACCCGTTTCATTTGGAGTTTTGAACGCCGGTTACTCCTTTGCATTTTCGGTTAAGAGCATTTGCAAATGCCCATACGCTAAATCTAATGTCGCGAAGATAGTTGCACCGTGCAACTCTTCTAAGCCATCATCGATGTTAGGAAGAGGGAAATGCATCCGTACCGTATTGTTATTTAACCGCCTATAGTCTACTACTAATCGTGATAATCCGTCCTCTTTTGTCACTAACAAAACCGGACTTGCGTATTGGAAATTTGTCTCAGTTACTAGCCCTGCATGTTTCCATTCGCTCACTATAGTTTTCATAATAACTCGCTGTGTTGGACTCGCCTTGTATGGTTTGCAGAAAACAGGGTGCTTCCGGGTTTTTCCTAAATATCCATCACAATTTTATTTATACAGCCTAGTTCGAAATTACTTTTCGCAGCGCAAACACTATATTAATTAAGCAAACATAAAAGCGACTCTGTTCTCTGTTCTCCATATACGGTAACGTCCTTCTCAGTTATTAATTCAGATCGCACTATCATTTCAGGGGCGCTTCTCTGAATTAACAACATCTTACTTACTTTTTCATCGCTTTCAAAAATAATATCACTTTCAGTTTCATTTTTAAAAGGAAGATTAAGCTGTTCATATCCCATATGCACCCTAATAAAATTGATAGTCGCGCTTGGTATTACTGTCTTTTCAATATTACATACTGTATTACCATGCGGCATAACAACCGGCTTTTCTCCAAAAATAAACTTATCATCGAGTTTATAATACGAAATGTTTGGTAATTCAGTAAAATTACGTCCTATCACGATATCATAAGATTGTACCGTATCAGGTACTACACGGAAATGTATATTTTTGCCTACGCAGTCATCTACAGATAAATTCTCAAGAACTATTCCGCTCGACTTCACCTCGTTTCCTACATTTCCAAAGCCTATAAGCGTACTCGGAGCAAGAATGAATTTAAACCCGCTTTCCAACACAATTGAACTTTTTATGGTGCAATCAGAGCTACCGGTGTCAATTAAAGCCATTAAATTATCAATATTTCCCACTTTTACACGCATACAATACTTTGAGATATTATTCAACATTGAATTTTCTAATAATCTGACCGTCGCGCAGGGCATCTTTTTAGGCTTTGAACAATTTTTGGAAATGTGAGCCTTTTCACCGTAATTATAACGAACAATTTCACGTTTCACTAAACAATCTTTCGCTAAGTGCCCTGATAAACGGCATTTATAACATCTACGATTTTCTACGCTAGTTATAGGTATCTTAACGTTGTTGTCGCTCAGTTGCCCTGTATTCGTAGTTTGCGATGCCGGGTCTACTCGGGTTGTAGTACTCGAATGCGCTGTTGCTCGCTGCTCAGACGACGACTTTCTACGAAATTCTTCACTGGACTCAGGTTTTCCTCCCCGACGCAGTCTTCTAGCTGTCTCGAGGTTCTCGTGGCGTATGATGGCACGTAGCAAATCATCCATATCAAAAAAACTTTGACTATTGATGGCGTTACTCCCCGCTTGAGACCACAAATCGACTGCAACTTGGATAGCTGGTTCGCGCACGCTCATCTTTAATGCTTTACAAAGATGGACTTTATCAAAGAAATATTCTTTAGTATTTTCACCAGGTGTTTGGCAGCGGTTTCTCATCTCTTCCCATTTTGCAGTCATGCTCTTCTCCATTAAAAAAGTATTCGAAAAGGCCTTCCTAAATTTTTGCCAATTGGTTAATACTATTGGTTAGGTGGCTTGTAGCAGTTTCGAAAGCTATCGCCTCGGTCCATCTATGCAAGGTAGCAGTCGACTCATGTTGCTGCAGCCATATGTTGGCAGTCGACATACCCGATAATCCATCAAAATCTGTTATATTATGGGAGAGATTTGGCAGAACATTGTAGAGCATATTGTTATTCGTTGGTTGATTCTGAAAATTTACAGCTTGTTATAGAGCGGCGTTTTGTTCAAGATAATTGGCGCCTAATATTCCTCTATTTTTGATGTCTATGTCTTCTGATATTACTCGGAATACTGCAGTTGTTCCAAACAGTTTAATTTCGGTAGTACCTAAAGTTGGTATCACGTTAGATCCGATTCCTTTAAGATATACCCTTTTAGATGAATCTATTTCATATGACGATGGTAATAGGTTCTGTTTGATGAGGTTCGCTTCTGATCTAGAATCTATTAAAAATTCTTCTTTAGTTCCAGTAGGAGGGTTTGTTATCTTTATCGCAGGTAAATATTTCTTTATATTTTTTAATTGTGCGTTGTTGATTCTACTATTAACTATTTTAAACTTTTGATAGTTATTTTGTTTGAAATTTACAATGTTTCCATTTATTTCAGTTTTTTTATAAGAAAAATCAATCTGTGATTTGCTATTTCAAAAGAATTCTGATCCTAAAACTCCTCCGAGAGGTATTGGGAAGCTATTTAGAACAATCAGAAATTCTGCTTCAACACCAGCGATCTTAAGGTTGGCTGTGCCGAGAGTGGCTGAGGAACATGCCCCTATTCCTTTAATAAGATATGACTAATTTTTATTTATATACTCTTGATCGGGTATAAAACCAATTCTTAGTCTATTCTATTTCGGGTATAAAACCAATTCTTAGTCTATTCTGATCCAGTGTCGAGCATTAATGTTATAGGCTGTTAATTTTTAATAAGTCTAATTGTTATGAAAAGTATTAATTTACTTGCATAACTCAACTCTATGGTATGAATTCGCATAATAGGTCGTCTGTCTGTACTAAGTTCGTCTAGCGGATTTCCGTCTTGCCTCGCGAATTTTAATCTACGGCATTCGTCTATGCGATGTCCCTTCATTTTACAGTGATCACAAGTAGGCGTACTAAAAGTTTGTTCATTGCAGCAGGTGCTGTTATTTGATGATTTCTTTCGTTTAAGCCCTATCCTGTTATTTGAAAGCATTGACGAGCCGTGTGACTTAGTTTGCTACAAACTCATTTCTAAATGAATTATTTACTGTTACTACATTTATTAGCTGTATGTTCAATTTTTTTTTAGAAAGGGCATAGCAGGATAAGCATATGAAATTGACCCTGTCATGAAATTTATTCACTAAATACTTTAATGGAAGGTGCTTAAAAATGGTCAATCTATGCAAAATTTTAGACCCCTAGCTCCATTTTTAGGTTAGGTATGGCTAAAAATGTGATTTATCGATTTTATTTTTTCTTGAGCGTCCTATGACATTTGCGTCAGAATACAGAAAATAACATTGGATAGTATATATCTATAAATATATCTAATGCAAGTTTCTGGGACATTTTTAATAATACATCGCAAGTTTCTGGGATATCTCTAAGTTTCTGGGATATCCCAGAAAACTTCGGAGTGTAATGCAAGTTTCTGGGACGACTTTGTTCCGTAAAATTACTATTTTAGTAATGTTTTCGTATTTTAATACGCAATAGTGACCAGAAACATAAGCGGGCGCCGCAGGCGAACATCATTGTGGTCGGGGGTTGTGGGGTTTTAGATTATTATACAATTGATAAAAATTTATACATCCCAGAAACCAACAAAATCCCAGAAACTTGCGTTGTATAAATATATGATATATAT
>UELU01106723.1:0-23261 GCA_900490025.1 Megastigmus dorsalis
TTACTTTCACACTTTATACAGTGTAAAAGACACATTTTAATCTTTATAAAGATTAATTCATACGTTTTACACTTTACAAAGATTAATTTCATGTAGTCACACTTTACAAAAGATTAAAATGTATATTTTACACTTTTCAGTATTCCGTCAAGTTTTCACACTTTTATTAAAGATTAAATTATCGAATTCACACTTTCGTGGGTCTATTCAAAAGATAACCTATTCAATTTTTAACTAGCTTTAATTACAAAGGATTTTTGAATAGAAAAATTTATCCGAGTGTTGTTGAACATATAATTATGAATCTGATATTAGATTTGTAGCTTAGGTTTACAAAAATTACATTGTGGCAAACTTAACCTAGTGTATATTAGGACACTCGAGAGGACACTATTGTACGCTAAATAATTTAGAGTAAATATACTTTTGCACATAATTTTTATTATCGAAAATAGTGACTTTAGTAAAGTAACAAATGAACTCCATTTAATAGAGTAGTAATCTCTATTCATTAAATAGAAGTAAAGACTAAAATTTAATATAAAAACTTTGGAAGGTTGCACGTGAGATACAAAATTTTGTGAATTGAAGGATAAAAGATTTCGATATTTATGAGGAAACCTTTTAAGTATTTCAGTTTTTGAGGTTAAAATTCATTTCTCCTATTTATCTCAGAAACTGTTAAAAGTAGAGCAAAACGGTCAAACATTTTGCGTTACTGAAAGGAGAATTGTCTTTTCGTTATCGATTGAGAAACATACTTATTAAAACTGTATTTTTTGAGGTTAGAATTCTTTTTTGCTTATATCTCCAGAGCTGCTTTATCAAAATGGACTAAATTTTTTGGCACTCTACGAAGAATCGTCTTTTAAATACTTATGAGTAAACTTATTAAGAATCGCATTTCTTGAGGTTAGTATTGGTTTCTCGCACTCATCTTGAAATCGGTTAAAGCTAGAGCAACATGGACAAAAATTAAACATTTCTGATAGGAAAATTCACTTATTGAATTTTAACCTCAAAAACTGAAATTCTTAAAAGGTTTCCTCATAAATATCGAAATCTTTTATCCTTCAATTCACAAAATTTTGTATCTCACGTGCAACCTTCCAAAGTTTTTATATTAAATTTTAGTCTTTACTTCTATTAATGACTAGAGATTACTACTCTATTAAATGGAGTTCATTTGTTACTTTACAAAAGTCACTATTTTCGATAATAAAAATTATGTGCAAAAGTATATTTACTCTAAATTAATTAGCGTACAATAGTGTCCTCTCGAGTGTCCTAATATACACTAGGTTAAGTTTGCCACAATGTAATTTTTGTAAACCTAAGTTACAAATCTAATATCAGATTCATAATTATATGTTCAACAACACTCGGATAAATTTTTCTATTCAAAAATCCTTTGTAATTAAAGCTAGTTAAAAATTGAATAGGTTATCTTTTGAATAGACCCACGAAAGTGTGAATTTGATAATTTAATCTTTAATAAAAGTGTGAAAACTCGACGGAATACTGAAAAGTGTAAAATGTACATTTTAATCTTTTGTAAAGTGTAACTACATGAAATTAATCTTTATAAAGTGTAAAACGTATGAATTAATCTTTATAAAGATTAAAATGTGTCTTTTACACTGTATAAAGTGTGAAAGTAAAACTTTTACACTTTTTACTTCCATTTTTCACACTTTTAGGTTTAGAGTGTGTATAATGTATTTAATAAAATCTTTTGTACTCTGACTGGCGGGACAGCCAACATTCGAATTTGAAGGACTATCTCTATAAAAATTCGCCCTACAAACACTATGATAACGGACATTTTCTGCAATTAAATCTTGTATACAACTCAATCGCGCTAGCACAATTTTACATTGCACATCCGAAGTTTTGCGTAGTTTAGCAGCGTCAATAATATTTTCTCTCGTAGATGTATTACTTACGAAACGTACTTCAATGCCTGTATTGATCACAAACTTCACCACAGAAAAAGCAAAGGGGTGCAAAATTAATTTTTTTGCGTCACTACAAATTTGCTTACCTTCTGATAATTTCTTTTGTACCTTTTTTTGAGATTCATCAATTGAACATTCTCTGTTGTAACTTGTTTGACATTTTCGATGAACATGAGCTGATTTAAATTCTTCCATTTTTCTGAATTTCTGATCACATCTTCTTTTGCTAGATTCAATCAAACGATTGATAGCAACTGATTTAAAATGTTTAAAAATTTCATAAAACTGTCATAAAATTTTAATATTTATTGAATTTTCAAAATAGAATATATTGAAAGTAATCTGTGGAAATTTTATCTTTGAGGTGTTAGTACCGCAAGCCCTAATGATTTTTTGGTGTATATATTCCTTTTTAAGTCTAGTATATTTCAAACTTTGAAATTAAATATCTGATTTTTAATATCGCAGCGTATACTAGACTTTTCAAAAACCAATAAACTTTATCAAAATTAGTACCTATGCAGAGTTTAAAGAAAATATGAAGTCGGTTAATAAAGTAATTCAATTTCCATAATATCGGTTAATAAAGAAAATTGCCAAAACATTTCCCTGGTAGAACATTGACGAGTTCGGCTGGTTTTATATCCAGACGTTAGCCAGTTTCGACTAGCCATCATTTAGAGTTTCAAATCGTCAAATATGACCAGTCAAGACTAAACGTCAAAAGTAAACAAGAGTCGAGAGTAGCTTATTTAACATAACCTCAATATTTTATGCATTAAACGCCAAATGTTTAAGTTTAATATATCAAATTAAATATGGTAATATGTATATTTATATGACCAATAATATTGATTTATATTATTAGATATCAATATATCAATCTAAAATGGAATAAATTATAATTAATCAGCAAATATATTATTTTAAAATAGCGGAGTCCTTAGCCAGTTTGCTTTTCAAAGCGAAATAGACAGGGTTATTCGTCTGCTAGACGGGTAAGCTCGCAATTCCCGTATATAATCGGTAATGGCTAGTAGCTGGTGATCAACTCGGCTAAATTTCTACCAGGGTTGTGAAACTTTTTAATTTTTCGTGTTTATTTATGATTTATTATAATTTAGCTAAATATTATTGTTTAATAACATTGACATTTAGGATAAGTATACAAAAATTTAACAAAATGGGCTTATACATTAACCACAGTTACATCTTCGGGCGCTGCAGACTCGTCGGGTATGTATGTCGAGAATGAAAGCTGCTGGACGAAGTGAGTTAATTTTACAATAAGTGTTCAATCAACAATTCAGGAAACAATGTGAGCACTTTGAAGCTCATATTGAACATTTCAATGTACATATATTTCTGAATACTTGAGATGTGGGGTCTGGCGCCCCTCCGAGCTTCTTGGCGAAGGAGTGGGGGAAGTGGCGGAAGAGCGAGAGAAAGGAGCGAATTCCGGTAGTCGCTGCCTAGCGAGCCTGGCGGCATGGTCTCGTTGCTTACGAGAGAAAGATTGTTCAACGATAAATTAATTTCTAAATCATCATTTTAGACTCCTTCTTTTTCCTCGCCATCGTTGCACCTGGTTGACCCTGTTGGAGTGGGGCCAACTTCTCAGGAGAATTCCCGACGTCAATCTCCACAGAGAAACGCACACAGCTCCGCACTCATGGAAACTTTAGAATTATTAAAAATGAATCTCCTAATCTGTTATATAAGCGTATAGGAAAACGAAACTTCAACAACATGTTATAAAGAACAAAAAAAAAACAAATATTTTATTAATTAAATAAAAACAACAAAAAAATAATGTATTTTTACATGCAAAAATTATACCAACTGGATGTTGAGAGTCAAGTAATGAATTAAAATAATTAAAAAATTTAGATGTGGAAACGGAAATTGATTAAATAAAAGACCGACTTGAAACAGATTCTGAATTATCGAGCAATGATAAAGTAGAAAATAACGTGACCACTGAAATATATTTAAAAAATCAGAAGATAAAAGTAGTACACGAGTATTTAAATGAGAAAACAGACATGGAAACTACTGCAGAAGCTTATGTGCTAGAATTTAAGGAGAACTAATTGTATGTTGGGCATGTCATTTTATGCACAGGGTCAAAAAGTTCGAAGAAAATTGCTCTTGTAGCGAATCGACGCGGAAGGACACCAAGATAAGATAATTGTAACTCAAACAAAATATGTTGTCGGTGGTAGTGCGTAAGACTAAATGACAAATGTATAAGACTAGAAGACAAGCAAAAAATGTGAAACTTATAAGTATAATTTTCTACAAAGGGAAATACAAAGAGCAAATTATCCTTACAACTCTATAACTATGTACAAATAGAGCAGGAAGGTAACCGTGAAGACCATATATAATGATAAAGAAGAAAGTATATACCTAGTCGATAGCTTAAATAAGACACTAGTGCTAATCTCTGCTTAAATATACTGCAACTATGTTTCCGCATAATTATAAAAAAAAAGAAAAGAATGAAAAACAATTAAGAAAAGTGATAAATATGTGCATGATTTTTTCTCTTGAGATGGTCTTCCTGATCTTTCTTACGAAAGAAGACACCTTATTCATGATATGAGGAATCATAGATCATTATATCGTTATATGTTATATATGTATACCTTCTATAAATCTAACTTTCATTTTTATTCAGTCAATAGTAGGTTGAAAAGATCATGGAATTTTCTTCCCAATAGAGTAACGGATATTACTGCAATTATTAGTTTAAATATTACTAGAAATAAAGAAAGGCTTCATGTTAGGGTTAAACGAATAATAAGTTATTTCTTATTTCTCCAGACTTTATACAGATACATGAGCATTTCTGCAGAATGTAGTATTCTATAATAATTATATTGTATTTGTTACAAAATTATAACCTGGTTTCAATAAATAAAATAATGAATAAATAAAGAGAATAAGAAAATGTAAAAAAAAAGTGTAGATAAAGATACAGAAATATTGGTGTAGGGGAGCGAGGGAAAATTTGGCGCAGCTAATCATTGATAAATACCTGTGGTTAATAAATATGCCACATGAAAGTAAATACTTTTACCATAAATTAAGAACTAATTTGTTTACCTCTTTATTCTGTGAAATATTAAATAGAAGTAAATTCCAAGTTCAATTGCGCCAAATAACACAACCAGTCATCAAAATAAATAAAAAAAAACGTGTTTTTTCTCTCTATAATAAAATTTTAATACTGCTGATTTATGTTCAAAGTACTTGCACCAACATAATATATTTTGGCATAATTTAAATGTACTATCAATTACCATTCAATTGAGAAATTTCAAGTATCCTGTGTTGGCAGCTGAAATAAATAGGTACATCAAAATACCCATTGCGCTGCATTCCTCCATTCTTTCCTAATGATAAATAAAAATCACTTTTTTGAATTGTGTACAAAAATATAGAACAAAAGGTATAAGTTAAAATAATTTTTTTGTCAGTTGTCCAAATGACACACTTGCGTACACTTTTGAACACGTTTTTGTACCTTTTCCTATCTTTCTGTACATTTTTCATTTCCACTAAGTTCAAACAAACTAGACACGAGACTCTCTTCGCATAAGTGATGGCATGAACAATACTTTGCTGGAATCACTTTGTCCAAATGACGGAAAATATTATCTCTTTCACACATAAATAAAGCAACATATAAATAATATAAATAAATTAAAAACAATTAACCAATACACCTTGACATGATTTGCTTTGATACTGCAGACTTAATATCATTCGTAAATTCGTGCTTGGAAGGGCTTTATCATTAGGTATCATGTATAGCGTAAGGTTGTAAATTTTTATTATGCAATACAAAATAATGCAGGCGGTATAAAAAAAGAAAAAGATACAAAACAAAAAAATAGCCTTTGAGTATGAGAATGGAGGAGAAATGATAGAGAATGAATGATTGACAAATACCTATATGCTTCATTGTTTTATTGATAATAATTTCCTACAATGGTAATTCTATATACAAATGGCATTCTACAAAACAAAGAAATCAACTTATAACAACAGTATTACACCGAACAGTTCATCGAAAATTCGTCATCAGAGAACGTAGAAATACGCCGATGTTTCTGCCACTTCTTCACTATTACTTTTAACGACTCCTAGTTAATTTTCATAAATCTGACGACAAACTATAGTATACCTTTTGAATCTTCTTACGATACCTTTAAATTTAATCAGTAAAAGTTTATCAATTATAATTTTTTTTTTCCCACTTCTTTTTCTCTTCTTTATATTACTTTACATGATTAATAAGCATGACATATTCACGCGCGTATGACATTCGCGTATACAATCGTGGTAAACATATTGGTAAATAATTTTACTACTTCTTTTTCTTAAATATACATATATAATTTTTATTCGTATATCTCAACATATTTTTTCCTCGCACATACTGATACAGTGCATTTAAGTCTAGCTGGTATTATAGTAAATAGGAACTGTGATTGCCTGATGTATAATCCGTTCACTGCCTAACTCGTCGTTCTTATATAATCCTAATAGTTGATTTTTATTACACTTTACCACTTTGCACCTTCGCATTCAATCTATATATTGCATCATTTTTGTCAAAATATTCAGCTCGATAAACGATCCTAATTATTGTGAGTATTATTTTCTTTTTTTTTCTTTCGTGATATTGATGAGTTACGAGTGAACGTACACTGTGAGCGCGTATAGACGCGCACAAACAGGCCGTAAAAAGGCACAAGACCCGCAACGCACGAGCTCCTAACTTGTAGACAATTCTGGCGACTTTATATTTTACTCTTTTTTTTTTCGTATAACATAGTTTCTAGGTCATGTCGATGCAATTACGTCTTAACCTTTGTTTTTGGGTATGCATTTAAAAAAAATTTCACTTCACTGTTGCAGGAAGTCGCAATTCGTCCACGCATATTCTTTTTTTTTTTTCCTTTATTCTCATGCTCCTTTCGTATACGTACGTTCGTATACTATCAGTTTTGTACTGAAAGCACATATTTTTTTCTCCCGTGTTTGCAGTTCTCTATTACATAATAAAAACGAGACTTCAATTTTGACCATACAAACTTCTCTTACTGTGTCATTTTCATTTTGAATTCGTCTGCCTTCGTATACTAATTTGTAAGTATATCTTTTTTTATTTTAAATACAATAATTTAAGTCTTACATCATGCATATTATCTAAGTCGCATTGCACAACTGGATCGAGATTTTCAGCTTGTGTAAAAACAATTGAAATCTCTAAATATGTAAAATTTTGATTCGCACTTCATTGATGCAATTTTCATACATAACAGTTTACACGTTGATTCTTTAGCACGTACTTCTTTTCAGTTATTTTATTGTTCTTGTACAATTAGACCTGTTGTAGCGTTCCGAAAACAAAAGAAGAAAAAAAGTAAGACGAGAAAAATCATAAGGAAAAATAAATGAGGTACAAAAATAAATAAAAAACATAATCAAATCAATCGTTTTCAACATATTTATTGAATCGCATTGGCAAGTAGAATAGCTTACACGCTAATAATGACAAAATAATAAGAACGTAAATAGATTGATGTAGTACGAGCGCGAAGGGCGATAAAAAAATAAACAAACAAACGAAGAAGAATAGTTTTTCTGCCAGACAATCCTGAATTGGGAACACTAGTGTAACTGATAAATATATTTACAAAAAGGTAAGGGTAGGGTAAGGGGAAAGAAGGAAAACATAAACAAAACGAAAATGAGAATGAAGGACGTTTTTTAAAATTAAAAATTTATATAATAACTGACTTATCAACGTTCTTTTACGCTCCCAAATAATTAATAGTATAGTTCTGGCTCTCTATCGGATGAAAATAAGTAAATCATGTAAAATCTATAATCAATGCGCATCAGAGAAAAAAGGTATAAACAAAACATTAATGGGAGCCATAATAATAATGACAGCGATAAATGTATATAACAATCTAGAAGCACCTTAAATCTTCAATTATAACGACGAATCTAAGTAACTTGACTGCACGCAATTCACACTCTTTAATTCAAATCTTAGCGTTTTTTTTTTGTTTCAACATCACTCAAAAGGCAAAGATTCACCGTTAGTATATACCAAGTTCATCAACTGCTTAAAAGGATATACAATAATAATTCGAAAAAACTACATTTTGTTTTTCTTTCCGCTAAACTATCTCTCTCTCTAAAAAAACAATTTGAGACAGATCCATAGGTTTACTCCTTATTTCTCAATAAAAATAAAAAAAAGAAAAAAAAAATCATTTTTCGCTCGAAACAACTGTATAATAATAATCAAATCGATACAATTTTGCACTTAACGAATTTTGTGTTCACTACATAAAAGCGCCGCGCGCAGTTTCGCCGCTGCGGCGCTCTCGAATTGCACAATAGAAAAAACACAATTACAATATACACTTCTTCTGTTGAATATAATGGCGCGCAAGCGCGCTAATATTGTTTTGTTCTCTTAGGGGGGAGCTTTCGTTTTTTTTTTCAATATAATATAAATTACGGGGGGGGGGGACTGAGCAGTTAAAATGGAAGGATTTCTCATTTATACAATATTAATGGAGTTATATCACTAGAAAAATTTAACGTGTCTATGGCTTAAGACGCTTCCCTGATTATGTTTTATTGTGAATATCACGTAAGTAATTATATATATATATTTTTACCTTCTGTCAAATTCATACCGTATACTTGTTACACGTCATTCTTACAACTCTCATTCTCCCTCATGCGACGCGCGTGTCACAAATGCATTTAGATGTTTTTTTTTGTTTTGCCCGTGTCGGTGTATATTGAGTGACCGACGATATTCAATGAAAATTATCCCGCGAGACGATGCGTAAGCACACATCGTACGTAACATATTGCATTGTAATTTTGGAATTCAGCACTACATCAGTTCACAAAGTGTATTATGGCCTCGAGCGCGAGTCAAGTAGTTGCCTCGCTTTTATGGCAGTGAGATTTCAGTTCCTATATAAGATGCAAAATTAAACTCCTGTATATAAAATTGACGATACAATGTATATTTGGTCTACTTTTGAGAAACGTTGCTGTCGACGTACGCTGGCAATTTTCTTGTTCAGAGGCTCTTATATAGACACACTGGAAGCGACTGTGTTTCTTTACTCTAACTCTGTCTCTCTTGCACACTCGTGATATATCCGTAAAAATTATTGTAAATCGTCGTTACCTCAATAATCATTACTAATTAAACGTTATATCTTTCGCGTAAAGACTTCGCACATATATATAAATATGTATATATAACCAATACAAAAGAGAAAAAAAAGTGTTCATCAAAGAGCATTAACGACTCATTCCTCTCTCTCTCTCTCTTTTTCGCTCCGCACACTCTCCTACCGCACGTAAATATAGTATTGTTATTTTTATTCCATTTTTTTTTTATATTTAATAACTTTTATAATTGTATTTAATTGTTATTTAATCCACGCAGAAAAAAAAAAGAAAGAAAAAGAAGACTGACACGACATGGAGGTAGCTGTGGTGTGTGGTTCTCGTATTACGTTTTATTTTATTTCTTTTAAACTCGAAAGAACTGTGTTGTGTGTACAAGCAACTGTTGCCTGCAGCAGTATAAAAAACTTGTAACAAACAAACAAATTAACAACTGTAACACATAAAAGACAAAAAATAGAGGCTCATTTCTCGATGTGGGTTGTTTGTGTATGTGTGTATGTGTGTATATGTGTGTGTGTGTGTGTGCAGTAAGGTAATATATTATAAAATCTGCACATCACGTTCTACACAATTATTCTCGATTTGTTCTCCGCCTATTATTTGTTTTCAAGTTAGTACACAAGTTTATTAGTAGTAGTAAGTAGTAGTAGGTAGTTTCTATATAGTATAATAGTATCACGGCCTGCCTGCTTCAGTTTTCCTGAGTTTGTTATTATGTATTATTTATCATAATGCATTTATATCCAAAGTCCGCGGGTAAAGTCGAGGGCTCGTCGCGCGTATCTCTTTCGCTCTCTCGTGTGTCCACGATCGTATATTATATCCGTTAGAATTTAAAAAGCATGCCTTGTTCTTGTACACGAAGATATGCATAACACAATAGTCAGGCCAGGGTTTTTAGATCGAAGCCGCGGTGACCTGTCTATTGGTGGCGTATATCTTCGAGGGACGGATCCTCGGCTTAGGTAAACATCTATGAGCGGCGCGACGAGCTCGCGACTGTGTCGGCTGACTTTATTCTCTCTAAAAACTATTGCAATACTGTTATTGTTAATTGTAAGTTCAAGTGACTATTGCGGACTATTTTCGGGTACGTTTATCATCCGCGGGGTCGTTCGCAGATCGAGAGACAGCGGGGCAGTTACATTAATCGTAAATATATAATATATATTATGGTCTGTTTGTTTTTTTCCTTATACTTCGTTTCTTGGCTATACAATTAATATAAGGAGGGGGGGAGGCTGGTACTCGGTAAAAATACATTTGTATAATCTTTCTCGTAATATAAATATATATAGATGTGTGTCTGTGTATACATATAGCTATATAAATACTGTAGTAGAAAATTATTATTGTATAAGAGGCTGACTCGATATGGGCGACTTTGATGCATAAATATATGTGTGTATATATATATATATATATATATATATTATATGTAGTATACGTATATAAATTCTGACTCTGCGACCACTCGTCGCTTAAGTAAATGAAGCACGGCATTATCTCTCGTTCCTCGCGTAACAACCCTTTGGCTTGGTATTTTTTTTTATTAATATTGATATAATTGTGGAATTGTTTTGTTGTAATCGTACGTCGGAGACACGAGTAAAATAATAATAATAAAAAAAAAAAAAACAAACAAAATAATTATTAAAAACGAATTCGTTTAGTCGTTACATATTATCGGCGAGATCACTGCAATTAAAAGAACCGTCGATCAGCGATTGACTAATAGAAAAAAAATATATATAAATAAAGTGTAAGAAGTAGTTTTCTTTTTCAATGCTGGCTATGGCACGGAACGGTTTTTTCCTCGAGTTTATTATTCCACTGCTTATAATTCTCAATCCGATCGTATTTGATTGCCTAACGAATGTAGCATCGTTTCTCCTGACGTTTGATCATCGCTATCCCATTCCATTCCCCTTTTACAAATAAAAATGTCATTTCTCATACACAACTCTTCACGCACACTCTCTAGTTCAAGTTCTGTCGTCCACTCATGCGGTACTGCTCCTTCAAAAGATATTAATGTTTTTCTTTACTATCAATATTATTATTAATATTATTATTGTTACTATTAGTTTCTTTTATGATTATTATTACTATTATTAATATTACTATTATTATTATTATTATTATTATAATACAGGACTTGACGACCAATGCGCAGAAAGTTCGCAGCTCAATGTATTTTTTTCTTCATATTTTGTCCCTCCTCTCTCGTTTTGTAAAGTTTTCTAACGTATCTATTCAAGTTTTCCGGATGAAAAAATTTGTACTTTTTGAATGATTTTTTTTCTCTTCCTTCTCTTTCCCCATACTCGCAATGATAGGTAATCTTAATTCATTATTATTCTTCATTTTTAAAAATTTCTTTTCGTACTATAATAGAGAGCTTCAAGGCAAGAAGTGGTTTTTTTTTCTTTGTACCGACTATATAGACCTGATTTTTTTTTTGTTCGGAGCCTTAAGTCTTTGACCGCGAGATCGAATATCTTCCCCCGTTAAAAATGCGTTTCTTATAAATTTATCGATGCGTCCAAGCTTTCTCATTAGTTCACGTTCATCGATGACGACTCTGTCGGCGCGCGAAAAAACTTGATCCTTTTTTTACTTCCTTGAACGCGGAAATTTGACTTTTTTCCAAATTTCAACGCCTCAGACTTAATGTTTCGTATACAAATCGATCTTTTTTTTTTATTGAAGACGGTGTACCTGTTTTGCTATTTAATCGTATACCAAATCATTTTCGCTGTAAAGCACGCAATCCGTGAATTTTTAATCGCGATTCCAAATCTAAGTCAAGCTATAATCGGCGCCTTCAACTTCCACCGATTTAAATTCAGACAGTTAGCTAGTAACTTTTATAACACGCGTGGGTGTGTGTATCGGGCGTCTCGGCCAGAAAAGTCTGCGCTTCTTTTCTGATATCGTAACTTACATCTACGATTAGTATACTCAGAGTATTGTATACAGTACTTAAGATTTGCAAAAGAATTTCTAGCTTTAAACGACTACGCGACATACATAATTCATTCTTTTTGTTCTCGCATTCACACTCTTAATATTCTTTTTTCTCTCTCTGTCTCCTTATTCTCTTTTTCTCGTTTAACGCACTCTTACTACGTTCCTACATATCTGTTTAATTCATTAAATTATGAGATTTGCAATGACATTTAAGTTTCGATATTCTTAATCCCCCTGTCTTTTATTATTTTTTTTCTTATAAATTAACCGCGCGAATCACTAAGATATTGCCAAGTGCGTAGGCGAATCTAGCGATACGTGTGTTCCTTGTATCAAAATTAATCGCTCGTGCTGCATTACAGTAGGAACTTCTACTTTTTTTTCCACCTGTTTAATCGATCCACGACGATAATTTTTATCATTTACTTTTATGTCTTCTTCACAGAAAAGTATAGAACATGGCAAGAATCATTTTCTCAGCTCTACGAACATTAGGTAATAAATAATTTTTCGGTTACCCAATATAACTCGAGCTTAAAACAAAAGTTAAGTATCATATTGTGTCCCGGCAATGTAAAAATGCCCATATTTCTTTTTTTCTTTTTCTTTAAATCCACCTATATCGCATTGGTGTCTCGTTAATCTCTTGTTCAGTAAGAACAGTAAAATTTTATAGTCCATCAAATGCCGACGAATGGGCCGAATTCATCTCGGTCGATTATTTAAAACCAAAAAACGTCCTGTCCGTGATCTCGTACCTATATAAGCTTCCTTTTAAAAAAAGGTCGTTTTCATAAAATCAATAAAAATTGGCTACCAACGTCTTGGCCCGATTTAAAAACAACTAACAACGCGCCAACGCACTTCACACGATCCTCTCTCTCTCTCTCTTTCTCTTGTGGTATTACACACACTTTTCCTCAATCCCAAATATGTATATATATATATCATCTCAACATTCAATATATATATAATATTATTCATAATAATTAAATCTCTCGTGGCCGCAGTGCACAATCAATCTCTCTTTCTCTCATCGCGCACATAAACACACATACATAGACGCACACAAACGCGAGTGAAATGAAAGGAAGAGCCACAAAGAAGGCTGCAAAAGGCTGTTACGATCCTCGGGGCGGTCGGGCGTATGGCTGGCGGGGTCAGTGAGGTAGACGGATGGAATCACGTATGAGTGGTCTAGAAGAAGACACTGGCAGGGTCGGGCGGCCCTTACTACTCGGCCTTGAGCGCCTCGGGCTCGTCGTTCTCGCTAAAGTCGTCCTCTTCGCCAGCCGAGGAGTCGGCGTCGTTGTGGCCCCTGTCCTCGTGCACGAGACCCCGACCCTCGTCTCTGCCGATCATCGGATAGTCCTCGACGCTGAGACCACCGCGTCCCGCGAGCTTGTCCATCGCGCTCATCTGGGCCATCTTGGCGTGGGCAGCCGCGTAAGCAGCCGCCTGCTCGTGGGTGAGATTCATGGCGCCGAGGCCCGAGTTCTCGGCGATGAACTGCAGGAAGGTGTCGACGATCGCCGACCCGGTGGCCGTGTGCTGCTGCTGCTGTTGCTGCTGCTGCTGCTGCTGCTGCTGCTGTTGCTGGGTGATCGCGTGCTGGAAGGGCGCAGTCTGGGGCTCGCGAGCCCCGTGCAACACGTCCAGGCTGGATTTCGCGGCGATGGCGGCCTGCGTCGCTTTGCCGTTGTTGTTGCCCTGGCCGTGGTGGTGGTGGTGGTGGTGGTGGTGGTGGTGACTGTTGGCGTTGTGACCGCCCAGACCGCTCATGCTGCCCATGCCGCCCGGGACTTTTGTGATCACCGTGTTGTTGTTGGGCGTCGGCGAGCCGTACCTGAACCATTGAAACGAACGATCAGTCGACCGACTACAGAATTCAACACGATAGACTGAGCCTTTTCTTTTAATTATATTTTGATGTAACATAGATTTATAAATATAAAAATTGATTTTGGTTTAAAAGTTTGTTACTATTTTTGCTTGAAATACCTTATTAACAAGATCAAAACGAAGAGTCAGTCATATTTAGCCACCAATTGGCGTACACACGTCTTGTAAATCTATGAATTAATTAACCGAGAATGTGATTTGAATCGATGATGTCGACTTATACCGATATACCTATAAGGAATCTTCAAAATCTAAATCTGATCCAATAAAAATCAGTGATGGAAACTTCTCGTTAATGACTGTCAAGACACCAGCGACATACATCAGATATCCGTAGAAACGTACCTAAGACTAAGCGGCAGCGTAAGGTCCTCCGGATCGTCGCCTCCGCAGAGCGAGCTTCCAGCCTCGGAAGGCGCCCCACCGGCAGCCCTGGGCATCTCGAGGCGCACGTCGCCTCTGCGCGGCCCCGTAGGACTGGCCCTGGCCCTCAATTCAGCCGGGCTCACCTTGACGCCCGCCTTGGCCAACAATCTCGAGGCCAATTCCGGATCGAAGGGGCTGGGCATCGGCAGGACGGGCAGATCCTTGGTACTGATTCCCCGATGCTGTCGCGACATGTGCGAGTGCAGGGAATTGCGGGACTTGGCGACGGTGCCGCACAGTACGCACCTGTATCCCGGACAGATGGTGTGCTTGTCCTCGAGATGGGTGCGAAGAGTGTGGGCCGATCGATAGATCTTGCCGCATTTGGGGCAGGGCCGTGGATCCGTAGCGCGCACTCGCAGGATGTCTATGCTGCGCCGAGCTGTGGATAGAAAAATTAAGTCGAGTGAGTATTTTGGTTGGTCGATTGGCGAGTTTATGCGTGACGTTCTTTTTTTTTTTCTGCAAGCAATAATATATATGATATCGCAATGGCTAAGTTTTTTTTTTCTACGATATATAGTAATTTGTTGGTTATTACCTAACGAGAGCAATCATCGGTGGATAAACGCGCAAGTGGTAAGACGTCGTAGATGAGAAGGAAAGAAAAAAGTAGAATGAGAACGTGTAGAGAGAAGAAGGGGGATCGGGTTATTTATTGGGACGACGCAATAATGCAATTAACAAACGCCAGCTGAGAATTTCACTAAATACCTTTTATTATACAAAGCATTATTGAAATATTACAACTTTTTTTTTTTTTTCTTTCTTTACTCTTGCGTGAATTTAAATCTTGCATCTTTCGCGATATATTGTGATTATCGCGCGAAATTATGGGGTATGCACAAAGCCAAACGGTTTTTTTTTTCTCTTTTCATTTCGTTTTGTTTTCATTCTTCCGTCTAAAATAGTGCGCACGATATATCTATACAACTTGTTTGGTTTTTTTTTCCTTGCATACCGTCATTCGCTCTCTGCGATTACAACGGCGCCGAGACGATTAACACCCGCTTATACGCCTCGAGTGTAAATAAATAACCTTCTTTTTGCGTTTTTAGACAATTACATTAGTCGTGAATATTATATATATAAAGCGGTGTCTCGGCGCCGGTGTACGCTAACTCCTTCATCTATAGTAATAATAATAATAATAATAATAATAATCGAGGGGTTGTCGTTCTGTAGCCTCTTCGCGATTTCGCTTCATGTAAAAAGCGTTTGTGGGTGTATTATATGTATTCGTACGAGTGTTTTTTTCTCTCTCGGGCGGGAAAAAAACAAAAATAAAAATTCAGTACGAGACGAGATCGCGGAGAGGCTATAAGGTTGACTTTATACCCCTTAGTTACAATGTTTGCTTATCAACGTGAATTTTCGGTTTTGTATATATATATATTATATATATATAGTCAGCCGTTTTTTTTTTCTAGTAACTTTAGTTTATTCCGTTTCCTTTAACTCCCTTACTAATATAATCCTGTGTTCGCGAATGCAACAATAGCGTGGATGTCGAGAAGACGGCGTTTTTTTTTGTTCTTTTCTCTCTCGACCCTCGCACTTCGTTTCGAAAATACTGACAAAAAACGCAAGGTCGTAGAAAAATAAGGCTAGGCGAATTCTTGGGTTCCAATGCGCTACAGAGAATCTTTTTTTTTCTTTGCTTAGGTTTCTTTTACTTTTTTTTTTCTTGTCTTTACATATTTGAGCCTCTTTCGCGACTGCATCGTTATACAATTCATAATATTTTATGCTCGTCCGCCGTATCGGGGTTGGGGGGTTGGCTATTCGTCAAGCACGTCGTCGCTGCTTACATCGCTTTTTTCTCATCTATTTATTATATATTTTTTTTGCATGATCAGTCTAAGAAAACCGATTCTCCACCGGTACGTGTTTTTTTTTTTTAAAAAAATTAAAAAATTCTCCATTATTTCATTCCCTTTTATTTATTTTTTTCTTATTTACTTATCTTTGCACTACGTTTAGCTAATCGCCTCGTCGCACACACTCACTCACCCTCTTTCTTTCTCTCTCCCTCTCTCACACACACACACACACTCGCTCTCACTCACTGTAATTTGAATTGCCTTATATAACTATAATCTAGAATCTCTAAGTCTTAAAGCTATCTTCTTGTAGCGTAAGGCTGGCTTACTCAGCTTGGAGGAACATTGTTTTTCGCGATATATTAATTTCAACTTTTTTGTTTTTCTTTCTTACTTTTTTTTTTAAACTAGTGTGCTCTAAATACAGTCTAACTCTATAAACTTTGTTCGCCTGTACAAAGTCATCTCTCACGCGCCCCTTCTTCATATATATATATTTTTTTATATATACGTGTGTACATCTGTTTAATATATATATAATATATATAGATCTATATATATTTGTTTTCTCATTCTCATTTTCCGACGTACATATGTACAAGAGTCTGCGTGGCAATTAAGTGTGTTTTTCATCGCGTGTGCGCGCACGCGCCTTTTTTCCATTACACAAACACACACACGCACAGTATTTATTATCAGCGTGAACCTATAATTATATATATCGTCGATCGAACCGCAACGAAAAGTCAAGTACATAGTAAAATAAGAACGTGATTAAAAAAAAAAAAAAAAAAAAAAGGTGAGCCAACGTATCAGGAATCCAAAAAAGCGAAAGTTTTCATCTTTCTCATACAATTAAGAATTAATAATTAATAATAATAATATATATCACCCGTGAAAAAGCTAAATCGAGTTTTAATCGTTTAAAAGATCACAGAAAGCTCGAAACGAAAAAAGAAAAAAATAATAAAAACCGCTATATAAAAAAAAAAAACAAAAAATTTGACGCAACGTAAGTTTGGACCGGGATAAGAGCATAAATAGTATATATAAAACATATAATTATTCATAATAAAAGATATTCCATTGGAGCTCGCGGGGGTGAGGGGGCCAGTTGGTACCATCCAGCAACGCAATCAACAGGCCTACATATGGTATCCTCGCGAGTCATCGTCTCACACGTAGGACCACCTGAGCGTCTTGATCTGCTCCCACTGCACAGGATGTTTGAGCCTCATGTGATTCCTCACGCTGTTGGGATGCGAGAAGGTCTTGGCGCAGGAGGTGACGGGACAGGTTGGCGAGTCCCTCGGATAGTGCTGGTCCAGATGGGCCCTCATTCTCCCGATGTCTTGAATGACCCTGGTGCACAGGGGACAACGGAAGCCGTCTTGCCTTTGCTGTCTAAAGTCCGGCTGGTGCTGCTGCTGCTGCTGCTGCTGCTGCTGTTGATGGGCCACGCGAGGTTGCTGTTGTTGCTGTTGGTACTTGGAGACGACTTCTTGCTGCTGCTGCTGGCGATGCCTGTGCTGCTGCTGCTGCTGCTGTTGCTGGTGATGGCTGTGGTGGTGGTGGTAGGAAGCCGCGCCCTCTGCCTCATCGAGCCCGTGATCTGCAACCACCACCACACCAACGTTACACCACCAGCCAGCACCGTGTATGTGTGTTTGTTTGATTTTTTTTTTTATAAAGAGTACGAATAATCGTTGTAACAGCGGTACTGGTACACTGGCCTCACATATTAAGCCTGAACGTTCTGGTTTTGGCGCTTATAGAGCACGGCTTTTAGGAGTGTGAGGCTTTTTGCATATTATCGTTTATCGGAACACCGGCTGGTAACGCATGTAAATCGCGTCATGACGCATAAAAAAAAAGAAAAAAAAAAAGACAATACAAAAAATAAGGTATATGCTTCTAAACTATACCTAACCTTCTAGGTATGCGTGTAACTCTAGACAAAGACAATTTTCACAAATCATAATACAAAAAAGAAAGATTTGCACGGTACAAAGTGAACCTTGCATGCACACGAAAGCTGTCAGGTATTAACATCCTTCTCTTATCACGGTAGCGTAGCCCTAAACCATACAGCTCATGCGGTATCGAACCCCCTAGGACCTGACAGCTAAGTATATCTCTCGCGGAGGCGCTTGTGTGTTCTATATATGTATAATGGTCTCGGAGGACAATGCGATAATCGGGGAGGTGTTTGGAAGTAGTAGTAGTAGAAGAAGAAGAAGAAGCAGAAGAAGAGCGAGACTCGACCTAATTAACGCAACGTGATGGGGATATTAGATCGGGTTTATTGGTTGTGTAGGTTTCAGGTCGCGTCAATGCTGCTGTTGCTGCTGCTGCTGCTGTTGCTGCTGCTGGCTACCGGCGGCCGGCGGTCCGGCAAGACTCGCGCGCTGATGTATCCCGTGCGCCTGCAGCTGATGATTGATCAGGTAGTGCTTGGTCTTGCAGCGCTTGCCGCACACGTTGCACTGGGGCCAGGTATCGGGTGGCGGCCAATTCGAGTGCACGTTCTTCACGTGCTGGCGCAAATTGCTCGGCGAGGAGTAGCTGCGCCCGCAGTAGCGGCACAGAGGTCGTAGATCCTCGTGGCGCAGGGCCGTGTAGAGCCGCGCGAAATTCTCGACCGCCTGGGCACTGGCGGCCTGATCGACGTTGGCGGCGGCGGCAGCGGCAGCCGCGGCCGCCAGACTCCCGGACATTGATCTTTCGCCGCCCTCCTCACGTTTCGCCAAGACCGATCCTACAACCAGGACGTGCCCCCGTCAGTTTGCCTCTTATGTCGCTCTCTAATTTGGAACTACTACTGAGCGAGTTTCGCTTTCTTTTGTTTTTTTTTTTTTCAATGCTTTTTTTTTTCTTTATCTATTTGTTTTGGATGCCTCCCGACATTCTCGTCCCTGCACAACTGATTCTCTCTCTCGCTCGCATCACTTACACGCATACATTCCGTTACAGAAGATTTGTATTCTTTCTTTTCTTTTTTTTTTGTGCATCTGATAGTCTTCGCGGCTACGCATCAAGCATTCGTGCACACACAAGCTATTTACTCTCGTACTCTCAGGGCATGCCCGGTTGTAGGATAGTGTGTAGTATGGTTATATATATTTGTTTCTATTCTAGATTTTTCGCTCGATTTCTTTTTCCGGGGGCATCTTGCCGCTGCCCTCACTGGTTATACATATTATATAAATGTGTGCGTGTATATATATGTTACGTCGCATAGCGGTCAATTGTACACAATTTAGAAAGTATAGACGGCAATTTTAAATAAAAGTTACAAATAATGCAGAGAGAAACAGAGAGAAAGAGCGCAAGATAAAAAGAAAGAGGGATGAATGAAGAGAGCGGGTGGGGTAGAGCTAGTGGCACTGCAAAAGAAGAAGAAGAAGAAGAAGAAGAAGAAGAAGAGAGTGTGCAAAGTACGTAAGAAGCCTTGGGTATTGATCCATCCTCCTGCGCCTCCTCGTTATAACTATCATTCCTACGAATCTCACGAGCGCAGACCTCACCCATTTCCGTATAACCTCTCTCGTCCACTCCTCCTCCTCCTTTCTCTCTCTCACTCCCTCGACTAATGCCACTCTCTCTCTCTCTCTCTCTCTCTCTCTCTCTCTCTCTATCTCTCCTATACACACTCGCTCCTCGCTTACGTCAAACACACGGCGGAAGGAACAAAATCACGCGACGACGCTTTTTTTTTTATTTGCTCCGACCATTACAATTTAAATCGGCGCGCAAATTTCTGTTCTTTTCTTTCTTTTTTTTTCTTCTTCTTTTCGTTCGCAGTCGCAGTACGGTGAAATGCTCGAACGCGAGAGAGAGAGAGAGAGAGAGAGAAGGTGTGTGATTTATATAGGCGGTGAGGGCAAATACCGAGGGCAATCTATTAGAATTACTCGAGCGTGTAGTTGGAACGGAAAACCATTTGATATATACAAGACGCGGCTTATACTCTCTCGCTCCTGCAGATTCTTTCGCCGAAGCACGCCTAGCGAGCAAGAAAATTCAACACCTCCCGCGCAGTTCAATCTGCCATGCTTCCCCCTTTCTCTCTCTCTCTATATATATATATATATATCTCGCTCACAGAGTGAGAAAAATTCAATTCGTCGCGATTTATACCCTTGCATTCGCGGGTTACCGGGCTTAAAGCTGCGCTTTTTCGAGTTGTGCCGCGTGGTGACCAGCGCGGAATCGATGTCGGGACGATACTTTATTGCTTGGAGTTTAACGCCTTTGTGGATTGACAAATAATCTTAAGATTAAAAGTTTTTAGTCGTGAACAAAAAAAAAATTGACCTTTTAGTCGAAAGGGTAAGTTAACGTTGAAGGGTATTTTTGAAAATGTCCAAAGTTTTATTTTTCAGATTATAAGGTCAATCTTTTTATTTTGGAAGACAGCTTTAGTTGGAAAAATCCTTCCTCGACTTTCGGACGATCAGAACTCGAGTTTCAGTAAAAAAAAAAAAAGAAAAAGAAGAAAAACCGAGGGAAAAGTCGTGAATCATTGATAACGAAGAAGCGCGGCGCGAGTGTCGGTAATTGACGAAAACGAAATTTGTCGAATCCGATAAGGTTAGTTGGCAGGTAGAGAGAAAAAAAGAAACGGAGAAAAAGGAAAAAAAAGTTGCAATCTTGGCTGCACGCTAGAAGCGTCCAGTGATTTAAAGAAAGAAAATGAAGTGGAGAGAGATACGAGACAGAGAGAGAGAAAGAGACAGCGAGAAGAGCAGAAGGAAAGATAAACTGCCTTGGCTTTGAGGGGTGAGTGGGTGAAGAGAGGAGGAGGGGGGGGGGGCGGGGGGTTTGAGAGGAAGGAGGGATTCAAACTGAAGGAGATTCCGCACAAACGAGCCTGAGCTGATTGCACCAGTCCATTAGCACTGAGCGCCTTCGCGAAATTTCTCGAACAAGTTTTATCTACACGAAAATTTCTCGCCAGATGCGCCTCCAAATCCTATAATATGGAACAGTAGACGGCTAACTTTTTAAACTAAAAACTGCTGCAAACATTGACTCGCAGTCCTTTCTCCCCCAAAAAAAAAACTAGCTCTACAAAACTCATTCGTAACGATAACTCGCATATAGAAGGAACGATTTTCTAGCACCAAACGTTTCCGTCAAAACAGTCTTTTTTTTTTCCACTAACAAATTCGCATCCCTGTACACAATGTAAAAAAAGGGCATAAAACATTTTAAACAAAAAATGATCTCATGCCACTCGATAGCATGCGAGTACACACACACGCACACACGCGCACAAGCACGTCCAAGCGAACCCCTTGAAATGCGGCAGGTTCGGAGAGAAGGGTGGGATGCGAGAAAGAGAAAACGCTCGCTTCACGACATGCCGCTTGATCTATGGGGCGAGCCAGTGAGCAAGAGCGCAAGAGAGAGAGAGAGAGAGAGAGAGAGAGAGAGAGAAGTTTAATTTAGGTAGTCGCGGAGAGTCGAGAAGCCACCACCCCCCAATATAAGCCTGGTAAGCTTTCCCCCCCAGCTTCGACAGTTCGTTCGCCTGCCAGTACCACCCGCGCACCGATCGACACGTAGCGTGGCGAGGATCCTGTGCCGCAGCACCAAGCAGTCGATAGTTTCGACCTCTTCTCCCAGTCTCGTCGTCGCGCGCTGCATTTCACCGAAATATTTCGGCATTATATAAAAGATGCACGCGTACGCATACAACAAAAGGAACAAAAAAAGAGTAGAAAAAAAAAAAACAAACCCTCGCATCGAAGGGGCAAGAGGGTAGGGGCTGACTCGACGCACGTGTCGTACGCGAAAAAATGCCGGTGGGGGGAGGAGGCCGAAGAGGAGAGGAGAGAAAAAAATTATGTAGGGTGAATTGACGTAAGTTGGAATGAGAGTAGGCGGTTATATGGGCAGAGAGCGAGAGAAGAAGAAGAAGACGAAGAAGCGAGCGAGCTAAAGTAGGGAGAGCGGCGACGCCCGACGCTCGTGCACAAACCTCGAGGAGGGTATATATGCCATCGCCGCTGCGTACTGTATGTGTCGGGGCGCCGACGCCCGACGGCCAACTCTCTCTCTCTCTCTCTCTCTCCACAGAGCGGCTAGATCAATGCGGACATGTGCGGGAAATTGCACGAGGGGGGGATCGATTTCCCCGGGACACCCCTCGGAAAAAGAAAACCCCGTCTATCTCTCGCGTTCGCACACTCGAGACTCTCTCTCTCTCTCCTGCCTTCCTTTGCATTTCCCCGACGACTTTCCACTTTTGGGCCGAGGGGGTTGCCGAGCGCCCGGACCTCTTTCCTTTGCGAGCACCGCGCGTCGAGCTATCCGTATATGGATAATAATTCATCGCTGGGACGGAGGATCGTTTGAGCTAGAACGGACTGGACTTGCAAGTTGAGATTCTCGTTAAACATTGGTGAATTCACGGGAAAATTTTGGATTATTCCGTTCTGTCGGTGACTGTGGATCTAATTCATCGAATTCTGCGATAATTCAGCTTGAATAAAGGAGTGACCGAACGTTTTCGTGAAGCTTTGTGTATCCCGTGCCTATGCGAGTCTCGGTAAAACGTAAACCGAGGGTCCGAGTATTCCCCCCGCGTCATCCCTCGAGGACTGCTCTCGAAAAATCCACACTGTATATTATATATATACGTCGTACACTCATTGTCAGTTCCAGCGCGGATCTATTCTTCCCCGCGTCCCGTGATATCGTCGATATGTAAGTGCACAAGGAGAGAAAAGCTCTCATGAAGAATGCAGAGACCATCTCTCTCGAAATTTATCTCTCTCTCTCTCGCTCCGGCGTTAATTTAAAAAGGAACAAAGACGGTGAATAATATATATGTATATATCGGGTAGAGATGCATTAGGCGGGAAATTCAGTTACGCTTTAGGCGTTTGTTTATCAGAATCGGGGGGGGGGGGGGGGGGGG